>VYXB01008414.1:287652-309452 GCA_013397135.1 Pachyramphus minor
TTTTTTTTTTTTTTTTTTTTTTTTTTTTTTTTTTTTTTTAGCATGAAAATATGAATGGCCCAGCATTACCTTTGCTATTTTGTGAAAATACTTAGTTTCCTATCTGGGAAAGAAAGAAAGAAGAATCCTTCTGTCTTTTCCATGTTAATGTTATTGCAATATATTGTAATGTAATCCGCTGTGTCTTGACCACTGTTAAATCTCATTTCATCACTAGAAGAATAATCAGTTCCCTGTTTCAAGTCTTTTTGCTAGTCTAGTAATCACACATTTCTATCTCTTCATACTAATACCTCTTTGATGGTTAAATATTGTTGATTTGAAACAAACAATTACTCTGCAGAAACAAAAGATAGTATTACAGTTCAGTCGTCCTATATGCTGGCTGTTTTGAGTGCAGTCGTGAGCTGACATAATATAAATGATTTTGATTACTTCTTCTATGCTTATGTAAATTTGTCAAACTATTTGAGGGATGTGCTTGACTACCATCTTTGAATCTCCTTCTTTTTAGGCTTCTCTATCTATAAATGTAAACCTGTATCCATGTCCTTATATATAACATTATATAAAATGTTATATTTAACAACATACATAACATTTCTGAACATGTCCACCACTAAATGTAATGCTCTTGAACACTGGGCCCCTGCCAAATCTTATCAACTCACAGAATTGTACCTACTGGGCTGACTGAGGATGCATTTTCACAATCAGCAATATAAAATGGTCTTCTCCTCCAGTAGCTCAGCAGTCAGACTATCCACTCTTGAGATAGGCAACAGAAGCCAAATGTTTGTTACTGGCCAATGTCTGGAAGTTCTAACCATGAGGCAATACTGCTTTTGCTGATGAAATGCTCTCAGGCTTTCCCTAGAATGTAATAATTTTGCACGATATGTGGTGATATATTCTGGTCACCCCTCCTCTTACATGGGATCCACATACACCCCTGACCCAGTTTGTAGGTCACATCCTCGAACAACAGGACATGTCTTTCTTTAGCTGTCAAGGGTGGTATTTTCTCTTGTAGCACCTATGAATTTGACTTCAGATTTCCTTTGTTCTAGCTCAAAATAGCTTAGCTTGCTGATGTGGTTTACTGTCTATGTCTTAAGACCTCCTTGCTATAGGATTCAGCAACTGACAGTATTTCCAAACTAAAACCTTTAATTAGCCTGGTAAGGCAGCAAGGCCTCCAGCTTCAGTCAGGGACCTGAGGCAGAAGGAGTTAAGGCGAGATTTTTTTTGTTTTTACAAAGGAAGTCTGCAGTAGCAGAAAGAACTGATCACTGGATTTGATAGGATATAACTTTGCTCTAAAATAGGTGTCCAAAAATCCATGTGGCCCATTCAGCTTTTCCCAATGTCTGTCAGTGATTCAGATGACAGCAGGAATACTGAAAACCAAAACATTAACAGCACAAAATACAGTTAATTGAGGATGCAAGAAAAGCCTTATTTGGACAGTGTCTGTGGGAAAAACAATTGCCTTTTTCACTCCTGTTTCACTGAACTCCTACAACAGCTTGGTATTTACACAATGTCCTTGATTGTATCAAGAGTTTTGCTGGCTCCCCACAGGTTCCATCCTTTTTCCCTATGAAGTTAAAAAGTGAACACTGTGTTTTGTGTAGATCTATTACATCATTTGTTATAGTATGCTTCTTAACTTGCAGAAATATGTTTCTCTCAAGAGTGGCAATCAGATGGTTAAGGTTGATATTTTATTTAAGTTGCAAGAGGGCTGATTCACCCTGTTTGTTCTTTGCTAGTTTAATAGCATCCTACATACTGTAGTCGATGAACCTGGTAAAGCCAGACCACTTATCTCTACATAATGAACACAATAATAATCTTTTTTCTGATCTGTCCACTGGCTTCTTCCCCCCATATTTGGAACAATCTAAACATTAAATATTGATTTTAAAGCTTTTGACTTCTATACAATAATTACTATCTTTTTCCCAATAGAAAAACCAGAAAAAACTAACCTTCCCTTACAGTTTTTTAGTCAGTTTTGAACTTCTCCTGCAAGACTTTTGGCTACAGGAGCTTTCTGATATACAGCAGTAACATTTAGTGAATCCTATAATTCCTGACACACAACTAGATAACCATTGACTGCCCCTCAACTCAGCACTCATGATTTACATTTTCTGGTTCACTCCTGCTAATTAACACTAATGTACTAATGAGATGTTTCTTAGCCTGAAACAGTCTGTAATAAAGCACTCACCTATTTCAGTGGTTTGACTCCATATTATGACTACAAACACAATCTTCATGTTATCACCAAGTAGCTCACCAAGTTAACTAGAGCTGGGGTAATTAATGGGATGAGTGAAATAAGGGGTCACCATCAACATCTAAGCACAGTGATGCAAAGGTGATGCATAAGCTCTGAAAGAGACACTGGAAAGAGATCGAAAGGACTTTTTTTTTTTTTTTAATGGAAACGAAATCTGTCCCTTGTGCTTTGTACAAACACCCACAAAGGGGCAGTCCCTACATAACACAGCTTACCTTCTACATAAGGACATAAATCCTATTACTTCAGTCTTTGGGGACAATCTTAAAATAAAATGTTTTGATAATCAAGATTTATGATGGGAGGAGTGCATGTCATTGTACATGTGTTGCAATTTTGAAGCTCAATGCTGTGTGAAAGCAACAGTGTTCAGTTAGATGTAGTTTTACAGAAATACTTTTCAGTTAGTCTAGAAAACTAATGCTAAAGTAAGATTGAAAATACAAACTGTGTCAGTCCTGGGGAAAAAAACCCTGTAAAACAGAAATAAAAGCATTTTTAGATGAGTCTTGTGTTTAGATGCATGACCAATCTTTTCAGTAGTATGTAGTATTTTTTAAAGTATTGTGTCCATCCTCACCAAAAACAATTGGAACCTTACATAAATCCAACTTTTCTGAATTTTTCTGAATTTTTTTTTTTACAAACCCCAACTTTGAAGGTAGTTTTCATTCAGGTAATCATATAAGAGACGTAAGCTCATGTTTTCCCCCTCCATTTCAGCAACCAGGTTGCCGATCACCATCCATTAAAAGAGAAATGAGCAGCAACTGCAGCTCTCCAATCATGGTTAATATAAAACCTCACAAATCCAGCTTTCCTTTATAGACTCCCTGAAGTTTTATCCAATTGTTTAATGCAACCAGTTAATCAGAAAAACATTAATTTAATTTAGCAGGCCACAAAAACTTCCCTGGAGCTTCCTGTAATAATTAAACACATCTGTTACATTAAAAATTTCCATAGTAGCAATTCACAGTGAGTTTGTGATAAGGCACAGCTTCAGAAGTTTAGTGGGACGTTGATTTATTCACCAATTTTAACTTTTGTGTCCATTACACAATTAGTATTTGGGGAGAATTTTTCCAGCTTTCAATGGAAATTCTGTAGAGGACAAAAAGATTAGGATATGAGATGCCTCATACAGTCTGTAAACATTCTCTGCTGGAGAGTAGAAATGTTCAGTATGTTATAATTTTAAATTAATAGATCGAATAGTAACAGCAGAAGTAAGCTGACATTATTTGTCAAAGACCAAAATGAAGGTAGTGGTTGCAAATAGATCCTACATTTTGAAAGTTTTTCCTTTTAGTTTAGTCTTTCTCAATTTTGACTGGTTAACCAGTGCTGACAAAAGTTTGGAATGGAGAGTGAAGTCTCAAAGAAGCTTTCATTTTTTTGGTACATTTGTTCTATATTTTGGTTACATAGGTACACACTCTGGGGCAATTGATTTAATCCCTTTGCTTTTGTGGCACTTTGCTATAGTGCCTCCTCTGACTCTCCTTGGACACCCCTGGAAAACCAGTTGTTGGAAGGCGGCAGTTCCCTCCAGGGAGCTTGATCTCTCTCCCATCTGGAGAACAACAGTGAACCACCCAAAAATTGCAATCAGCTGACTGTTAAGATGTTGTGGTGATAATTGCTGCCTGTCAGAAGAAATGCGAGCCTGCTTGGTTGGGCAAGTTGTCTTTCACCCTTTGGTTGAAATATATCTGTTAGATGTCATTCTTCTCTACTGGAGCAATGATTGCATAGGTCCTTCACAAACCAAATTCAGTCTCAGCAAAAAGCCAGCAAATAAAAATAGTGTCCTAATCCAAACACAGTGGGCCATAAGGCTCATTAGGATATAAGATCAAGGTAAGGCACAGGATAAATATTTAATATGAGCACACTCTGTGTTGCCACATACTCAACACATATAGTCTCTGCAGAATCTTCTCTTCTCCGGGCTGAACAACCCCAACTCTCTCAGTATTCCCTCATAGGAGAAGTGCTTTCCCACTCAAATCGTCTTCATGACCCTTCCCTGGACCTGCTCCAACAGGTTACTTGTGCTAAGGACTCCAGAGCTGGATGCAGCACTTCAGGGACTCACCAGAGTAAGTTAGAGGACAGGAATATCACCTTCCTCAGCCTGCTGGGATGCTTCTTTTGGTGCAGTCCAGGATACAGGTGGTTTTCTGGGCTGCAAATAGACATTGCCAGCTCAAGTTCTGGTTTTCATCCACCAGTACCCACAAGTCCTTGACCACAGGGCTGCTCTCAATCCCTTCATCCTCCAGCCTACATTCATACTGGAGATTGCCCTGATCATATTCAGGGACTTGCACTTGGCCTTGTTGAATCTCAGGTACACATGTACCCACTTCTCGATCTTTCCCAGGTCCCTCTGCATGGCATTGCATCCCTCAGGTGTGTCAACCACGCCACTCAGCTTTGTGTCTGCAAACTTGATAAGGGTACATTCAATCCCATTGTCTGTGTCATTGATGGAGATATTAAACAGTACTGGTCCCAGTACAACTCCACAAGGGACCCCACTCATCATTTGTATCCATCTGGACATTGAGCCACCGACCACCACTCTCTGGATGTGACCAGGTACACATTGGCCTCTCAATTTTTTTTGCTCAAAGTCCCCTTCTATTCTTATAAGAAACAATGAAGTATGGTTGTTTGTGTCTGTAGATGGTTAGGCAACCCAGTAAACACACTAAAAAGAATAAATATTGGTCTCTGTATGTAGTGTCTGTGAAAAACTGAAAGCACATTCCTCTTCTAAACAGTCTTCATCAATAATATAAAACCAAACTGCTGATGATCCAATTACTCCAGTTTATACTTCAGTTCTGCTGAGCCTGTCATTATCAGCTCATTACAGAAACTTTCATGTCAAATTCCTGGTAGATCTGGAAAGGGAGTTCACATCAGCAAATATTGCTTATGCAAGTGAGAGTTGCAGAGTAACCCAGGAAGGAGATTGAGCCGTTGCACCTCTCAATGTTCATAACACCAATAACTAGCTATACAAAATTACATTATTTTGACACACTGCATTTTACTGATACAGTATTTCACGGTATGTTCACATGCCCCTCCACTCCATATGTTTCAACTCCATGTGTGTCAGTCAGGCCATACTGTTGAAGCAAGTATACTACAGTGTATTACTGGGAGGTTGACAAGCACTTCTGGACTCAAGGGGCTGTATCTTCAAGATAACGGGAGAGTATTTTCCTTCAAATTCATAGCACATTTAAGGTAAAAACCTAACTGTTAAGAGGGTTTAGACAGCAATCACACCAGCAACAAGATCTCTAAGTCTTCTGTAGTTTGAAATTATTCAGAAAACCATAAAACTTTAATTTCCTCAACTTTAATAAAAGAAAAAAAACACAACAACACAATTTTGTCTGTTTGTTTGTTTGTTTACTTACATTGGCAGACTAGATGTACTGAGACAGCAGCAGTCATTGCAGGCAAAGCAGAGAAGAGGTTATGGAGGGAGTGCAGCTGTTGGGTGTTTCTGTCTGAAGATATCAAGTTCTTTCTGAAAACCTGTGTCCTTCAGGATCACTCTGTCATCCGGAAAACACTATCTGTGCCATTATGTGCACAAGCACAGGATTAGAAAAGGTAAAATAAGATCAGCAATAGGCAACCTTCCTATATATTTGAGCCCTTTTTATGAGGTCATTGGCTTTGGAAGAAAAAATAATCATACGATTTTGGGCAATTTTTTTGTGTGTTAAAAGTGAGTGGATGAGAGAGGAGGAGAAAACTTGGACTCTACCTGTCTGAGCCACAGGAAAGGCCAGAGAAGGGGGATAGAAAGGTCAGAGGGACGTTGAACTCACTACTCTGACTTCTAATCTGTGTGCATCATCAAGAGGATGAGGTTGATGTTTGTTTGTTTTTATTGACAGAGTTACCTTGTGGCCTCCACTAAAATGAAGAAGTATAATCTCCATGGGGCAAAACTAAAGCCAGCAAACCTCCTGCCAAAAAACAGATAGGGAGAAATGGTTTCTGGGCCTTCCTCTTTGGGACATTTGCCAGGTGAAACATTTTAGGATTTCTCCACTATTTACATAAACATGTCTCACTTGTTTTCTTAGTCATATTAGGCTGGGAGTGTGTTTTTTTCTCTTATTTTGCGTTTCTCTGCTGGTTAGGAAAATAAATTGCCAATGCTTTACATACCTTGGTTTAGGATTTGTCTTTTAAGAAAGCATGGTAATAATCTTAGCATTTTCTCACCAGTATTGTATTGCACAAATGCAGCCAAATTTTATGGTGGTTGCAGAAAACGCTAACAAGCCAGGCCAAGAGGAACTTTTGATTTTGATTTAATATGAAATTTTACATTGCATCCCCAGTTCTTTGCATCATTACTGTAATTATTTGGCATGTTTTATTTTTCACACCAACTGCAGAAAGGCACTCTTCCTGGCCCCCAAATCAGATCTGGGGAGGCCAGTCAGTCAAAAACATTTTTGTGCACAATGTAGCATTATTAACTGCATTTCATAAATCTTAGTTGTGCAGGCTTCCAGTCTACACTCTTCCCTGTTTCTTGATGCTATTTTCCTATCTTTTTTTTTTTTTTCTGGTTCACAAAGTATTTCTTTTTTAAACTTGGCCAATTATTTATAGAAGAATACAGAGGGCTCAACATTTAACATATCAAACAAGGACAGATTCCCTGCTTAGAGCAACTTTGAATGTCAGGGCTCAGTCATGCTGTGTAGGCACAACTGAGATTATCATGCTTTGACAAGATAAAATTGCTGTGGAGCTTCAAGGCACAGAAGAGGACTACACCCTACTCTGCCTTTCTCTTGGAAATTCCAGACTACTACTTCACTGCAGCTGACCTGTTCTTTGCAAGATAAGGAAACCAGTTTATTCTTCCCCTCTTCCTATCCCAACCAAATCTTTCACTAATCCTTTTGGAACAATTTTCCCCTATGATAGGAACCACAAGGTGAAATTTCTAAAATGGCAGCCAAACAGTGTGGGGACCTGGAAGAAGCTGTCACCACCCAATGTAGACACACCTGAAGGCCACAGCTCTTCTTCCTGTCCCACTCCTAGAAAAGTACAGGGGTCTAAAAGTTCAGGAAAACTTACTAAACCATCATAAGCAACACCATCTACCACCCTTCGGAGCAGTATAACAGGGGATACTTCCTAATTTACCTTTCAGGGCATTCAGAAGAGTGAGTTACAAAGAGACTGATAGTGACATAATAACAAGAATGAAGAAAAACCAAAGCTGGAACTGAGGAAGGAAGGTTGGTAGAAGGCAATGTCTACCCTCAAGTTGCTCTATCTGACACATATAAAGCTCTGGCTTGGAAATAAGCTTGAATTCTCACCTAGTGAATAGAAATGTCATAGTAAGAAGAGACTGGGGAGAGGGTTCCAGGCATACCAGTAATGAGTCTTTAATAATGAGATCCTTGCAAGTTAGGCCTCAGCAAGGACCAGTCTGGGAATATATCTGAGCAAAAGATGTCAAATACATATATAGTTATGTGGAACAGAATTTAGTTTCTAAAGAAAATGTAGCAGCTTCTTTCTGCACTACAACATGATGCAAATGTCATACTGCATCTACAGAGGATACATTCAGTCAATGCTCAACATGGAACTAAGAGAATCTAATTTATTATTGTTGCTATTTCTATTACAGTTATGCCACTGGGAATAAAAATAGCCCTGCAATTTAAAGGTTGATGTTTTTTTCTGCTTTCCTCTTGCTAAAACTTAGTGCAAGTCATAGCTCCAGAGAAACCATCTGGGATTTCAGACATAGAGACTTGACAGTCCCTCTGCACGAGAAACTGAAATTCTGGTACAAATAATGTCTTGTCTCCATTTTACAATTGGATAACTTTATCATTATGCATGAATTCTGAGCATTAATTTTTTATTTGTTTGTTATGATACCAGGTATCTCACATAAGGCACAGGACTATTTTACAAAACATTGGAGAGCAGTGAAAAATTTAGAGGCTTTAAAGCATGAGAATAAATTACTTTTTCCTTTGGAGGATAAATTGCTAAATAAAAACAGAACACCTGACTTAGGTCAAGACAAATTTTCATTTTAGTAAGTTGCCTTGTAAAAAAAAGATATTTCCCTTCATGGACTGGGAGGGAAGGAGTGAGAAGTTATAGAAGAATAGAAATTTGAACTTTTTTTGAAATTTTTGGCAGATATTATGTTTAGTTTTTTTAATTCACCCTGAAGTTTCAAAAATAAACTAGTTTTGTCCAAATATCTTTTTTGGCTCATTAGGGCCCCAAAAACACAGACAGTTTTATCCTGTACATCCTATATAAGATTTAATGATAATCTGGTCAACATGTAAGTATTTCTTAAAATGCTGGTGCAGTTGAACATATCACATCAGAGAACTCCTCTCCACAGACTACAAGCTTTGCAAATGATTCTGAAAGTGAAGTTTTAAATAAAAATTATCCAGTAGGGTTTTTTTACCTCTAATGGGAATTTCCTCAGTCATTAAACAATATGGATGAATATTAAACATTAGAATAAAAAAATATTGGCATCCAGGATCCTCATAAAGATTAAAAGGGGATTAGTTGAGCTCTGAAACCCTGGCTCTGTTGCTATAGCTCAGGAAATTTGTAACTTTTTCCAAAATAATGAGTGTACATTTTGTACAGCAGCAGTTTTTTATATGGGGCTTGTAAAGTTTGCTGTTAATTGTATCCATACCTAGAGAAATTGCTCAATGATGGCATCTAATCTGAGTTTCAGCCAAGGCTGAAACTCTTAGAAAGTGGTCCAGTTTCTTTCCCTTTGTCCACTGAAAGTGGTATTTTCATGCTACATTATTAAAAAACAGACATTTCTAAACACCTACCATAAGTAGTAGCTTTTGATACAAACCAAACACACAGAATAAAGGATTACAATTTCATTAGGGCTTCATTGACAATAACTGTGTAAGGCTTCGGCTGCAACAAGGGAATGAAGGCCACCTTTGTAATATTATCAAGAGAAGCAATATAAACTTCATTCTTTGGTTGCTTAAGGATTAACAACTTTAAGCATAGTTAAGCAGGTGGTGCCAAGCTTACTAATGTAATTTCCTCAACTTGTTATTTCTGACGTACTAAGCACCTGAAAAAATACTTCCTGTTCTTTGCCAGCATTCTCTCTCTCTTTACATGTATATATATAAAAATCACACATGGAGAAATAAAATAATCATCTCTTTTCCATAGGCGTCCTTTTTTTTTCCTTTTTCACCAGTGCATGAAGAAATGCAGTCTATGATTCACCTGTTTTGGCAAATTTCCACAGTCAATAATTCCCTACAAGATTTGTCTGTGAAAATGCCCATTTGTGTTAGTACCAGAGGAACAATTTGTGCAGTTCTGCCATCAGTAACTCTGGCTTTATCTCAGTAGGAAGGATGTATGGCTTCAAGTCAATGCCACTAAATACAAACCATTTGTTTTGTTATTATCAATGTAAGTTCCAGGTAGCAGCATTCTGTGGTGCTTTCATTTTCCCAGTAGTCTAAGATATAATCATTACAACAGACTAGCACTGGAGAGATAAATACATCCCTGATAATACAGCAGGGTTGAAAATGAAATGTCAGTTTGCACTGACAAAGAACAAACCCAGAATATTTCACTCAAAGTTCCTGCCAGAGCAGTCACAAAACAAAGCAAATAAAATGATCTCCAAATTCTGAACCAAAATTAAATTTTGATAAAGAGAAGAGGTAATCAAACCTTTCTCCTAACTCTTTCCTGCTATCTGTTAATCCCCCCAACCCAGACACACAGTCACCATTCAAATAACATGGACCTCTTAATTAAAACTGCTCTGGTGGAGCCTGGCATTCTTAGGTGCTCCTCATCCATCAGCCTGGTCTTGCATGGGAATGGGAGGATTGAGAGGAGTGGGCATCTCTGATACTTACTTAATATTTATTTGACCTCCTTGAGTCTTTGCTTATACACCTTTCTTTCCTAGTGAGAAAAAAATCCCACTACACCATCAGATGCCATTAATTCATAGCAACGACTATACGCTGGTGAAGATTAGTGGGTTTTTCTTCTCTCTACCATGTGAAGAGCCTTTTTTTTGAAAGCTGACATGTTCACATACTATTCCACTTTATGGCATTAACTTTTGGACAAAACCACCTTCTCCCATGTGTTACTGAACTATAACAATATATTTTTAAAAATATTTATCTTAAATTAAAAAAGAAATCAGTGAGTTCAATGCAGGTACCTGGCTTGTTCATAAGGCAGGGGGAAAGAATACAGTGAAATATATACAACTGTATAAAGATTTGGTATTTTATCTGTTATAAAATCTACAGTGTTCAGCTGTAGATTCTTCATTGTCTCTTCATTTTCATTCTCTCAAACAAATCTTGAGCAGGCACATTTTCAGAGAAAGCTCTTGAGAAAGATATAAAAGAGGAGATGGTAAAAGTCAGAGAGCTTTTTTATATGATTTGGGGGGTTATTTTCTCACAATTCTTAAGCTTTGCATAACCAGAACCTCTGATTTGCCATACCACGCTTTGAGTGTGGCTGTAAATGAAGATAAGAGACTATTATAGGAAAAATTGTCAATGAAAAGAGGAATTCATACAGCAGAGATGTAGGAAGGGAAACTGTTGGAGGAAGAGACTTGAAGACAAGGGAAATAAGAACAACTGATTACCTGACAAATAAGTAGATTTGGAAAAATATGTAAGTTAATCCATGGTGAAATGACAGGAAATTCAAGGAGTGCTTTGAACAAAACAGTCTCTTTTCATTTTTCCTGAAAGTTTTCCTATTAGAGCCAGGTTAGTGAATACACTTTATCTTGGGAATCCATTAAGTGAAAGAGTAGAGGGCTTTCTGCCTGCCAAAGGAAGCCTAAACTATTTATACTTGACAAGAGGGAGTAAGAAATTCTTATGGAACAAGGCATTTTTCAGGGATTTAAATGACTCTGTACGTGATTCTATGATTTACAGTTCTACCACTGATCTATTGCATGACCTTAGGCAAGTCACTTCACCTTTATGCCTCAGTTAACCTGTTATACTGACATAATAACACTGAGCCTTACTGGGCTTCAAGATGATGAAACATTTCTTTCCTAGAACTAAATCCCCTCTGTGATGTGAAAAAAACCCCCTCACCAGTGATTAATCCAATCCATTGTTCAAACTGAGCAAATGTTTGAAAACAAATAATTTCAAACTTTATTGTCTGGGGTTTTTTTATTTGTAATCTGAACTAATAACTGATGTGGAAAGGTTTGATTAAAAAGAATCAGGAGGGTTTCCTAATATGAGCCAAGGAGTGGATGTGTGGGGACCTCTGTGGTAGGGAACATGCATATAACAATTCGGAGTCCCTTTGCATTCCCTCCAGCATGCCTCTGGCTGTAGGAGCCAGAATCTAGCCCTAAATTAATAATTAGCACTTTCAGTTCAAGCTCTCCAGGAAATGTCATGAGAACAGACAGAAGTAGTAGAAAATGTTAGTGGGCAGTGTAGAAAGATAAGTGCCAAGAGATTTATACCCTGCATTCTTGACAAGCCAGAACAGAATATCAGGATTTAAATAACCCACTGGCAAGACCTTTCACATCATTTGACTGTGGTGGGAGGGGAAACTCTACAGGGATGGCCTGTGTGTGTCTTCATAGTTAATAAAAAAGAGGTACCCACATCAGCATGCATGTGAGTACAGAATGGGATAAAACCTCTGCATTTGCAAGTGGCTAAAGTCACATGTATTGGGTTATGCTTCCCCTTAGCTGTGTATGCATTTTGAATCTAGAAGAGGAAAGCAGGGCCCCAAAACTTTCTGATCAACAACAAGAAAATAGATTGTACTCAACAACCGAAATATCACGAATGTTATTTTAAAGGCTGCTTGTAAAAATCTTGTCTTCCAATATAATATGGTGACATATTTTTCTTTTGAGATAATAATGCCCATGTTCACTATGAGGCATTATGGACACATATTTGATGAAGGCCCAAACAAGCATAAAATTTTATACACATACTAGTCTCAAGCATGGCATTCTTAGTGCAATTACCTCAATCTTACCACTTCCTCCGACAGGTATATGATTAAATTATCTGTAAAAACACCATCCACAAATGGAAAAAAAAATTGTTTGGAATAACCTACATTAGCTTGGAATAACAAGTATCCTGTAAATTACCCTAAATAAGTAGGCACTAATTTTTGCAGAGTTGGTATTTCATTCCTAAGTGTTGTAACATATCACTGAGTCAGCTGAAGAATATTTGATTTGTTATTAACACACCTCTTAAACTAAAAAAGTACATTTCATAATTTACGTGTGAAAAAGTATTAAAATGTAACATCTGTTTTACTCCTTGATTTCTCAAGTTCTATAAGGGATGAGAAATTCCTTGAGCTGAGTTTATGACCTAAGTTTTTAGAACATTACATCAGAATAGAAAATAGTTGACACAGATATTGTAAAGCTGTATATTAAAATCTGGAATAGAATACAAAATGTATTCCACCCATGCCTGAAAACATCTGAGGGACCAGAATGTCATAGAACTGTGTGTGTGTGTTTGTATCTGTCTGCATATGTATAAATAAATTAAAAATATACAATGTATGAACATGTAAAAATATATGTATACTGTGTATATGGTGTGCATACACATTTTTCATATATATATATAAAAGAAAATAACTGCAGATGATACCACATTTTCAAACACGATATTTGCTTAAATTAAGGTAACCTTAAGAGTTAGACAGCAGCTGAGCTGCAGTTTTGAGAATCACAGCGATGCCAAAATGGGGATTTAGCTATCGGTCCTCATTTAGATACTAAAATAATAACTTCGGTTAGTTGGAAAATTTGAAACTGCTCCTCAGAAAAAAGTCTGGCTTTAATTGTGGCTGCTGAGCAGTTTCAAAAATCTGGTCTTGTACAAATACACTGTAAATGTAAGCAAATACTGATCCCTTGCTGAGTTCTCAGATCTTTTGCAAACAATCTGAGCCTTCATAAAAATACACAATTTTTCACTTATCCTATATTTTGTCTCATATTAGGTCACTAGCCAAAAACCCTCTTTCCAGCAGTCAGTTTGTATGCAGAAGGAAACAGTCTTATTAGTTCGGTTTATTTATGATGACAAAAGGAAAAGCATGAAAACCCCAAGATGTAAGTGGCAATTTATTCCTGATAAGTAGTAAATCAGCAGGATTTCACTGCCCACATGGGAACGTGCAGTTAAATAATTAATGATAAATAATGAGCCTCATAAATGTTCACAGTCTTTCTGAGCAACTATTTACACATGAGCTCATTCTACAAACTCTCCTGCTGCTATAATCATGATAACTTGGTGTCCTTACTGCATTACAGAAACATAAGATGATAACACCAACCATCTCTGTGGTTAAGTTTATATTATTCATTGTCAGGTTAAACTAATTATTCACTGCCTCCAAGACAGTGCTGGGTTAATACATCAAACTGATGCATCTTTTGTCATGATAAACTTAGCTCACACTGTATCATCACACATTCCACTGATGTGGCCTTTGTCTGAAAAAAAAATTGCAGAATCATTAAAAGAAATGAGCAAAAGGAGAAGACTGAAAACCTTTAAGTTCTGGGTCACAAACCAGAGAAAAATACTGGTACTAAAATAAAAAAAAAATATATAAAAAATGCAGTAACAAAGTATTTTCTGAGATATCAAAGGGTCTGAACATCTGTAAATTTGTATGCACCCTTTTTCATCATCACTGTTCAGCACTGGGCATCAGAAAAGCCCAAAATCAACTCTAATGTTGTAATCTTCACATTACTGAAACCTGGGAAACCCTGAAGCTTTTGAGAAAATAAATCACCTGAGAATACCCTCACTCCTCATTGACTCATGTGCTGATAAAGCAGCCAGGATTGTGCCAATGCTTTTTTTGTTGTTTTTTTTTCCTTTCTTCAGGTCATATTCTTTTTTATCCTGTATTGTCTAGCTATTACACCATGAATTTAATGGGAAGCAAGATCAGGAACTTCAATAGTTCAAATCTGTTGTGCTGTTCATCTTCTGTTTTGCTTCAGAAGCATCCAGAGTGATTCCACAATGACCCAACCTACTGGGGCTGAGAGCAATCCCAGTTGTCTTTCCTTTTGATCTTCTGACATCCCAGCATATGGTCATTCTATATGTACAAATTATTAAATCCAGCACTGAATTGAAGTTCAGAGCCTTATGAAAATCCACCCTTCTAGATGGACTGCTCATGCTCAAAAATACTTTGGGAAAGCTTTTGAAATAGTTCCTGGCCATTAAAAATCAGGCTTTAAGGTGGCTGTGTAGGAGGTAATACTGTTTGGGTGTCTAGCGTGGTACACTGCCTACACACATGTAAATTCAAGGTAGCAACATGGCCACTCAGTTATTCTCTTGAAATTGATAAAACACAAATGAGAGGTGAGAAGAGAACTTGGGACAATTTTTTTTTTTTCAATTTGAGAATAAATGGAGGATGCGGGTAGAGAAACACTAGAGAATGGTGATTTTTAAAAAATATCACATACCGATTCACAGAGTCATATTTTATAACAGGAAATAGAAAGAGGGAACAGAATACATTGAGAAAGTTTGTTTGGGTTTTTTTTAAATAAAAATAAATTAATAATAATATTTTTTTAAAAAGCTAAAACTAAAACACAAACAGCCCAGACCATATCTCATGGATGAGGCTCTGCCTGAGCAGGGGACAGTGGCTGTGTGAGGAGAAGAACCAAAGCCACAGTTTCTTGCCAGGCGGGTGAGTTGGGGACACTGGAGCAGGGCATGAGGGTAGCCCTGACAGCTGCCTGACCCCTGGCCCAAAAGGACTCAAGGTATTCCACGGCAGCAGGAACTGTCTCCTGGGGGATGCAAAGTGCAGAGGCAGCAAGGCCTCCCAGCCCAGCCTGTGCAGGGACACCCTCAGCACCTGGGCAGGAGATGGGGAAAGGAATCCTCACAGTCTGCACCAAACATCCCCCCTGACCAACAAGCAAGGTTTAATTATGTGGAGTTGAGAGGCAACAAGCTGGGCCCCAGCAGTCTGTTCCCAGCCCTTGCTGCCTTCTGTTGGCAAAGAAGGCAAGGAACACTGGGGCACCAGCCTTCTGCCATGTTGTCATCCCTCCAGCCTCCTACCCCTCAGGCACCCCTGTTCCTCTCTCTCCCTGATCCTTGGCCTCCCAGATGCCCACAGGTCCTACAGCCCTGCCAGTTCCTTCTCCACAAACAGGCCCCTGGGATTGTTCCACCTCTCACTCGCCCTATCCAGTGTCCTGTCTATGGGTCCCAGAAAGAGGTTTAGTACTGCCTATATCTGTAGGCTTTCCTGCTCACAATTTCCTTTCCAGCTAATGAAATTGTAATTACTGCACCCTCTCTGAGCAGAGAGAAAACACAACATCTTTTCTTCCTCTCTATTCCTGGGAACGGTAAACAGCCTTCGAAACCTCACTGCATTGTTAGAAGGGAGACATAGGCACCCCGGCCATGTGTTTTTGCTATGGAAAGACATATTAAATGTTAAACTGTTTTGCTTCTTGAGGTTTGCTTGTTTCAATAGCAGCCCTTTATTTTTTTTTTTAGGTCTCATTGAATTTCATCCACCTGGGAAATAAGGACTTGAACTCAAAATGAACTCAAAACAAGGACTCTCCTTCCATGTATTTATGACTCCATAAGTGTGTCTCTTTTTTTTTTTTTTTTTGAGTATTATAGGTTGTACAGATTCTGTAGGCAGTTGTGTGTCGCTTAAAAAAATGGGGGGAAAAAGAGGTTTATTTTTATACTGTTACTCCAAAAAGCTCAGTTTTCCCATCTCAGTTGGCATGTTCTGACTTGCCTTAGAGAAATAGAAAAATTTAAAGACAGGCATTCAAAATAAACCACATAACAAATAAGCTATGTAACTGTCACCTCACAACATTTGTTTCTCAACACTGATGATTTTGCAAGAGAAATAATTTCTTCCTCTGGGACAGACTTATTTTTTAAAAGCTTACTGAATCCAGGTTGCACACCCTATCTTTGTAAAACCACACTTGATGTCTACAGTCTTTTGTTCCGAGGAGTTGCTTAAAAAGGCAGTGCATCTTAAGGTGACTTTTCATATTGATGATGTTGAAATACATTATAAATTCATTGTATTGATTAATGACTGGCAAATTTTTAAAGGCAAATTTATGTGTAAATATGTATGTATATATAATCCCTTGCACCATAATATGCATATATATGTATGACTATACAGTTGCACATATGTACCTATCTGTGAGAATATATATACATATATTATTAACAAGTCTACATTTGATTATTTAACTCAGAATTATTCAGAGTTAGGATTTTGGACTTTTAAACTGATAAACCAATGGGGGGAAAAAGTGGTTTTGAAAGAAGAAGAGAAATCAAAGAGCTTTGCACATCTTAATCAGTGTGGGAAAGTTGTTGATACTCATCTGAGTGAAGTAACTTGCAAGGAAGACTAGCACTGTCCCTAGGTTTGATGAAGTATAAAATGAAAATTGTTTTCCTCAAACCCCATTTTGTGCTGGATTAGGAGCAAACAAAGTTTTGTTACTGAATGAAACACGAAGGACAGTAACTCCCATCTGAGAGGTGATAACTTCATAAGACACAATGGTCTGATCGCTCAGTGAATAGCTAACTCCATGGCAAATTTATTCCACAGAAACAGGAGAGTACTACCTCATTTCAGACCATAATGAGACACACAGAGTCCTTTAGGAGAAATTGTAGGAGATATTTTGATGGAATAATTGTCATCACAAAGCGAAATTTTTTTCCAAAGGCTTTAAGTCATGAGGAGTGGAAGGGTTACCTTCTTTGAAAAATAAGTCTGACTGCATTATTGCAAAAGTTCCCATATGAAATGTACTTCTCCTTGGAATCCTGCTATGTCCTTGACCATTTTGTTACAATGGTTTTTACAAGGTAATAAAGAAAAGGCATTTTCTTTAACAGGTGTTAGGTCTGGTGTCTTTCATTAAATGTCCCTTGTTCTTTTATGTCAAATGTCTTTATTGTAAAGACTAAATGAGAGCTCCTGATTTATTTTCTCAATATCATTCATTACATAAGTCACATTTATCTGCTCACCTTTCTAAGTTACAATGTTCAATATTTCCTCTTACAGAAAGCCTCTGAACCTCTAAATTTTTTTGATGTTCATTTCTGAACTCTATTTTGCTATCTATTTCTGCATGCAAAATATTGCCAGCACTGCGGTCATCTAGATTAAAGCAGACCACTGATGTTTTTCATATTTTTTTGTGTGCTCTCTCTAACATCTAAGCATTTTTGTTCATTGTTTTAACAATGCACATACCCTCACAGTTTTGTTGTGCACTTGGTCCTGTAGGCAGATCCTTTCATTACCTTCTCCATTAGAGAAGATAATGAAGTAAGCCAGTCTTCTAAGTGGTTTTAGCCAACTCCCTTTGTTTAACCTGAAATCATAGTGGGACTAAATTCAGCCACAGTCAGGAGAAAGGATAGTGAAGATGAGATAGCAAAAAGATTCCTTTCCTCACAGAAGATCAAGAGTCACTTCATCACATCACACTGCACAATGACATTTCTAGAGGAGCGAAAAGGAAAAGCGGAAGCAACCTGTAACTACTGCCCTGCGTACAGTGCCATCAAGGGTAAGTGCTGAGACACATATTGACAAAATCACTATTATTTTTCACTAAAAGCTATTTTCCTCTTCCTGTTTTGGTGAGAAAAGAGTCCTCATAGAGATCCCCTTCTGAAAAAGCATTCAAACCAAACTGTGAATAACTGGAGTGGAAGGGCCAGGGACTTGAATGTTACTGTTACTTTGACATGCATGCTCAGGCATTTGACCCTCAGCCCAGGGGCAAGGACAGCTGGTTTCTCACCCGCAACTGCCTGGGAGACACTGTGTCAGCTAAGATATTAGGAGCACAGGGCACACCACTTGCTGGGGTCTGTCCCTTCCCAGACAGTCTTGTCTTCCAAGGCTTTCAGAGCACAGTGGTTTTCTACAGAAACTTTCTTCACAACACATATGATTATGAGGGGTTTTCCACAAACTCTGTGTGCATTAAGGGAAAGATAAGAGCCATGTAAAAGCTCCCTGTTTCATCTGCTGTTACTTTAAGACTATATGCTACATTAAGACTCTCCTACAGACACAAAGATCTTTCTTCTTTACCATGTGAATAATGGAAAACAGACAGATGTCTGCTTTTAAGATAAACCACTTGGTGGAGGTTTCTTGTGTTTGGTGAGCTGAGAAATAGAAACTATTGCCCAAGCCACCAGCTATGGATTATCTCACTGAAAAATCATAGAATAGCAACAAACTATTAATTATCTTTTCTTACTATAAACTACTGAAATCGCTTTGTAAATGTTTTTCTTTTATAACGATAAACATTTCTGTCACATAGTCTGTATAATTAATCATTTTTCAATCTAAGGGACCATCCCATTTTTACTGCAAAACTGTTTATAAAAAAACTTGAGAGTGTAAGATTGTTAACAAATTTTTCGAAGTACACTCTATGTTTTTTTGGTTAAACAGTCACTTGGTATTTGTGGGATGTTTGCACCGACATTCAGACTATGTCAAATTATGCAGCTAAGCTGCTTCCACAGAGGAACTGGCATTAAAAAAGCATGGACTTAGGAGCTGTTCAATGATTCTCAATTTAACTTCTGTAAAAGAAACTTAAACTTCTGAAGAAAGGTTGTTGGAAGCAGCTTTATGGGATGAAAAGTGGGAAAGAGATAATTAAGAATCTCCTATTATTTTCATTCCCCAACCTAATAATACTATTTTTAACAATATAACATAAGTATTCTCATTTCATATTTCTTGTGTTCACATCACAGCAGGCAACAGCATATGACAAACAAATTTACTGTACACACCCAGCTTCCTTAGCAGCTCTGCAACTACTCTCCTAAGAGTGTCTTCCAAGTTTCTTGAGAAACAACACCCCCAATGTCTTTTCAGCTATAAACTTGCAATGAAACAATCACTTTCTTCAGTGTAATGATAGGATTTTTTTTAACATCCTTGATTAACCAGAGCACCTTCCATCTCAAAAGCATCTTTCATATTGTTAACAATGTTGAGTGGACTATTGTGCAATACTGAAGCACTTAACTGAAACGAGAAATTAATTTGATAAAACCTTTTTGCATTTGTGTTTCCAAGATTCCTATTCTGTGTTTTCAAACTACCTAGGACATTACTTTTGTAAAAGACAGGTAAAAGACAGTGAAGATTTAATTTGTATTCTTTGTGCACTTACATATTACTGCAGGCAACCTAAACTTTTGAACTCAAGATAAGGATTCTTTGTTCAAATATTTCGTACAAAAGATGATGTTTTCCCAGACCAAAATTTTAAATATGTAAAATTAGGATGTCATTTTTCCTTTTAAAAAATGTTTGTAAGTAAGCAAAGTTAATCAAACTTGGCTCACAAAATCGGTATAACTCAGCTGTTTCAAGATCTCTTCTGTATAGGTTTCCTGTTACTCTTTTTTTCCCTTAATGGTCTCAAATATCCTACATGTTGCATTCATAGAATTTAAAAAAAAATATCTGTCATGGGAACTTGATGCTACTTGTGGAAGTAAAAACAGAGCCATGAAAGAATGAAACTTTATTTCCATAATGTTACAACAGCTGTGAAGGACAGAGATTAATATCAAATTGAGACAAACAAAAGCTTTTTCTTGTAGAATATTAGTACATAATAATTTATGTTATTTTAATTTAATTTTATACTAAAATCAAAGTGGAATGTCATGACACTCAAATTCCCAATTTGTTTCCATTCCAATGCCCAAATGATTTACATTTATTTTCAAATCAAGTATTTTGATATTTGATTTCTCATCTAAATATGAAAGAAAAAGATTTCTGAATATTTGTAGCCATTTTAAGGGAAATGTAATAATTTACTTGCAAAACAACACAATATTGATCGCAGTTTCCATCCAGAATGGAATTCTTATTACTGTATTTACATGATATACCCAGTCTTTTTTTCTTAAGTGCATCTCTCACACTGCCTCATACTGGCTCAGTTTTACATAACACAAAGTCAAAGACGATTTTTTCTGGAGATATGCCCAGAAAAATCTGTAGCAACAATTATACCACCTTCATTCCTTCATGACTGTTATCATTGCTACGCATGTTCTTGTAAAATTGCTTGCACACCTTAGAGAGACTGCTGGAAATAAAAGAAAAAGAAGCATGTGGAAAAAACATAGAACAACTACAATGAGTAATCTCAACCATTGTGCCATTTTTCATGTGACAATTAGCCATGATCTGATGTTACTAAGTTCCAACCAGACAGTCGAGACATGTTCAGACAGCAAAGTGTTCAAACACATACCAGCGGAATTATTTAAAAATTTGAATTTATCCTTTTTTTCTTGTGTGTCTTTTACCTCACTGAGATTTTGCATGGGAATCAAAACTTCTCACTTACTTGATTTATAACTAGCTCATACATGCTCCAGCACATTTCAAAGCAAACCATGGCTATAATGAGAAATGCTTCAAGAGTGCTGATCTATTCATTGTAAATATACGTAGGTAAGGCATAATAATAGTGAGGCTATGCTTGTTCTCAACTTACAATGGTGAGCGTTCAACGATTGCCAAATGAAGTATTAACCATTTCCCCTGTGTCACCCCCATATAAATGAAAATACTGAAAAGCTACAGAATTAGAGGCCATGCTGAAAACTGTCAGTTCTAGCTTCTCAAAGCTTTCATTACCCATGTCATGTGTGATGACACAACAAAAAATTCTTTGATCTTGCAAGAAGAGAAAAAAACCTAAATCGAATGTGAATTGTAGTATGGGAGACCTCACATGGCTTTTTAAAAAGGCAAAGGGTTCCTGAGATCACCCATTTTATCCATTGTTGAGAAAGGCCCACCTCTATCTTGGAAGCCACCTTTTCTGGTAGAAATGGTGAGGTATCACCTCAGACAAACCATGTAAGTTTTCAAAGGGATGTGCAGGAGATTCACTAACAATTGCCTGTATTTGTCAATGGGTAGTTAATAAACACACTGCTTTGAAAATTTACCTCTGCACGTCCGCTCTTCTTTCAGCTGTACAATGGCAGCAGCCACTTTTCTAAAGGAGCTCCGCCCAGTCGGCCTTTCCAGCTGGGAGGGCAGGAGGACATCTGTCTCCAGATCCAGTGTCAATCATATTCTAACAATCAGTGCTTCTCTGAGGCTCAATTTATTATTTGCAGTGAGTGATCTATTTCTCTCAGATAGTCTTCTAGGCTGCCTTTCTGAGGTTACTAATTATGAGATGTAAAACTCTATCTCTTGCATGACTTTTTTCCCTAAA
>VYXB01008415.1:0-17517 GCA_013397135.1 Pachyramphus minor
GTGAGCCCCTGGGACATCGCGCTGTGCGCCACGGGCACGGCGGTGGCGGGCGAGAACGCGCTGGTGCTCGCCGTGCTGTTCTACACGCCGAGTCTGCGGGCGCCCATGTTCCTGCTGATCGGCAGCCTGGCGCTGGCCGACCTGCTGGCCGGGCTGGGGCTGGTGGCCAACTTCGCCGTGCGGTACCTGCTGCGGCCGCCCAGCGAGGCGGCGGAGCTGGCGGCCGCGGGGCTGCTGCTCTCCGCCTTCTCCGCCTCCGTCTGCAGCCTCCTGGCCATCACCGTGGATCGCTACCTGTCGCTGTACAACGCGCTCACCTACCACAGCGAGCGCACGCTGGGCTTCACCTGCGCCATGGTGCTGCTGATGTGGCTGCTGTGCCTGGGCGTGGGGCTGCTGCCCCTCCTGGGCTGGAACTGCCTGCGGGACCAGAGCGCCTGCAGCATCCTGCGGCCCGTCACCAAGGACAACGCGGCCGTGCTGGCCGTCACCTTCCTCCTCCTCTTCGCCCTCATGATGCAGCTCTACCTGCAGATCTGCAAGATCGCCTTCCGGCACGCCCAGCAGATCGCCGTGCAGCACCAGTTCATCGCCACGGCGCAGGCCACCTCCACCCGCAAAGGGCTCTCCACGCTCTCGCTCATTCTCGGCACCTTCGCCCTGTGCTGGATCCCCTTCGCCATCTACTCCCTGGTGGCCGATTCCAGCTACCCCGCGGTCTACACCTACTGCCTGGCGCTGCCCGCCACCTGCAACTCCCTCATCAACCCCATCATTTACGCCTTCAGAAACCCAGACATCCAGAAGTCGCTCTGGCTGGCCTGCTGCGGGTGCATCCCCTCCACGTTCTCCTCCAGACCAAGGACATCCAGCGATGTGTGAGGACTGAGCACGGAGCCAGAGGTGCTCCCTTGCTCTCCTCCTCCTTCTCTTTTTCCCCTCTGTCGTTATTGTTTCCTACCGGGAGGAACCCCCCCGGTCAGCACATCTCGTTCCATGGAAAGATGGCCAAAAAGAGAAAAAAAGAAAAAGGGAAAAAGAAGGGGGAAAGAAAGAGAGAGAGAGTGGAATGATAATGGTTTCCTTTAGAAATGTTATTTTCTTACACATTTTATTTTTTATTTAAAAACACAAAACACCAAAAAAAAAAAAAAAAAAAAGGAAAGAAAAAAAAAAGGATCCTCGTACGATGGCGTTTGTCTGCTCTCGGGGTAAGGAGCCAGGGGAGCAGCGGGGGGTCCCACGCCTCGGGGCACATCCCGCAGGAAGGCCACAGGCGCGGGCGGGGGCAGGTGTCGTGTACCCCCCCGGCGGGGCTGGTCCCCACGCGTGGGGTTGTTGTGCGGGGCGCCCACCCCCCTGAAATCAGGTCTTGCGATGCTATGCAATAACGGGGGGGGCGTTCAGCACCGCGGGGGCGACAGCTCCGGCCGCGGGGCGGGCTGAGGGGACCCGCGGGGGACACGGGGCCTCTCTGTGTCTGTGTCGTTTGCGAAGCACTTCGAGAACCTGCAGGGCAAAAGGCTCTTGAGGTTTGGGTTGTTTGGGCTGTCACAGGGATGGGGGTACCCAGGGAATCCATTCCGTCCTTCCCGCCCCCAGAGGTGACCGGGGCAGGGGGAGGGCTGATGGTGTGTGGGTGGGGAGGGCAGTTGGGGTGCACCCCAAAGTCTTGGGAGGCCAAGGAAGGGCTCTCCTGTCCGACTGCGGCTGTGGGGTGATGCTCTTCCCCCTCTGCTCTCCCTTCCACACCAGTCGTTTACATGGGGTGGGATTTTGATCCAAAGAGGGGTCCGGGCTTCCTGGGGTCCCCGAGAGGGAAGCCTTGTAATCACACATGTTATTCCTGATGCTGCCAGTTCAAATCGCTTCATTAGCGAAGCAACGGGCCCCTCCCACTCCCCTACTGTCTGATGTGTTTGTGGTGTTAGTGAGAGAGATGAAGTGTCCTTTACCTTGTGCTTTCTGGTGGCCGGGCAGTGGAAGTGCATTCACTTACAGAGCAGGGAACCAAGCACCCAGGGGTGCTGCTCCAGGGCCTGGCATGGGAGCAGC
Organism: Pachyramphus minor; assembly: GCA_013397135.1. Classification (NCBI taxonomy): domain Eukaryota; kingdom Metazoa; phylum Chordata; class Aves; order Passeriformes; family Tyrannidae; genus Pachyramphus; species Pachyramphus minor. The sequence continues at coordinate 2,056 of VYXB01008415.1, forward strand.
TCCGGAGAACCCTCACCAGCAGAGCCTGGTATCCCAGACATTCTGCTTTCCTTTGGAGAAATTGCTGTGATGTTGGAGAGGGACTTTGGACAAGGGCCTGGAGGGACAGAACACAGGGAATGGCTTCCCACTGCCAGAGGGCAGGGAGAGATGGGGTGTTGGGGAGCAGCTCCTCCCTGGGAGGGTGGGGAGGCCCTGGCACAGGTTGCCCAGAGAAGCTGTGACTGCCCCTGGATCCCTGGAAGTGTCTAAGGCCAGGTTGGGCAGGGCTTGGAGCAACCTGGGCTGGTGGAAGAAATGTCCTTGCTTTGTGTGTACAAAGGCACTTTATGGCTGGGTGCAGACAGAGCCAAGTGTATTTTCTCCCTGGATCTGTGCAATGACTCTCTTGCTCCTTGGAGCTTAGTGCACATGAGAAAGCTGTGAATCTCCCAAGTGTGCCTGGAGCTTGGACTTACTGTCTGCCTTTGAAAGGTGGCCACACTCTCAGTTTTTCGGTTTTGTGGGTTTGTTTTTTTTCATTTCTTTTCTCTTTTGAATACCTTGGGCAATGGGCAGTAGGCACAATATTGAATCAAAGTAAGCTTTAAAGTAAATGTATTTATTTAACAGAGAGTAATATTTATACAAACACTTTGCTAATTTTATTTCTTCTGGTTTGGTGAGCACAGCCAGGTCCCTGCAGATCCTCAGTGTGAAAAATTCAATAGCTTAAACCATTTTTGAAACATTGTGAACATTTTGAAATGATTTTATACAGCCACCCTATCTAGAAGACAGGATTTGTTTCTCTGGGCAACTCATTTTGTATCTCTAGATGAAAAGTAGTTTAATTAATCAACTCTAGACAAATTTTGGCATGAAAAAAGTTGCATTCTCTTGGCTTTCCAGTAATCTCCTCGTTGTTGAAGAGTTTGATTTTAATGATGTTTTTTCTTTAGTTGTATACTTGAAACTTGTCTCAGTTTGAGGGATCCATTGATGATCTTTGCCAAAGTCAAATGAGAATCTATGGAAAATAATACCCCCACCCCGTGGCTCTCCACAGCAATAGGTGAAGGATTTGGGATGTGAGAGCTGAAGCTGAGCACACAGCTGCTGCCAGGCAGCTGAGGTTGAGAGCAGGTGGGGGTGTCCTCAGAGAGACACTTGGTACTCACCCAAACCCCTCTACAGCAACTTTGTCAAACTCTGCTCCCTGAATTCTGGTCCTTGCAGGAAGGAGAGGCTGATTCTCTGCTCTGACCCAGCTCACAGCCAGGACCAAGGTGTGGCACAAGTATATTCTGTGCTCAGAGTTGGTATAAAATCACAACCTATTTTTTTCTCCAGTGGGGGTCTAGTATCTCTCTCTTTGAGATGTTCATGGAAGTTGTTAAAAACACTTGTTAGGTTTCAGGAAAAGTCTCAAGAATTCTCTAAACACTGTTTTGTTAAATTGGCATTTCTGAAGTCTTTCCCCTAAGTAAAAATAAATGTATTTTCTGGGTCTTTTATTTTTCTTTCCTGTTTTTTCTCTCCTGTCTTTTTAATCAGTGGAAAGGAGAGAAAACAAGGAGGAGTGAGGCAGAAGATGAAGTTTAGATTCACCTGCCATGCATTGTGTTGTGGAAATCTCTGACTATTTTACTGCACCTTTGCTTCAGCACTTTATTTTTGGTTTGGTTTTGTTCTGTTTTTGTTTTTCATTAAGAAAATCTTCTACTGGAAATGTTTTGAGTGTCAATGCTGGACATCAGTGAGGATGCTGGATGTTGGATCCTCCTCACAGAGGACACGAGGAGGCCTGAGTTAAAACCTTAAATTCCATAGGAAGTTAGTGGTGCTGTGTGCAGGGTGGGAATGCCCCGTGTTTGGGATCCTTCAGTGCTGGCTTTGGGACATGTTTAGGATGGAATACTGGGCCTGACTTCGGATGAGTTGCCTTAAAAAAGGAGCAGCTCCCATGAATGGTATCACATTGCATTAAAAACAAAATGGGTTTTCCAGCTGGTTTTCAGTCCAGTGAATCATCTGTGGATTCCCTGAGGATCCAAAACATATTCCAAGGTGGTGAAAAGAGCCAAGCAGCCCCTGTTTACTTCCTGGCCTCCATGAGGACACAGAGCAACTGGAGTGTCCCATTGCTCTCCACTTCCTGGTATTGCACATTTTGGGAGGGTTGGGCTGGATTCCCTTGTCACTAGAAAGGTTGAGATCTATAAAAGCCATTGGTTTAATTATTGTGCTGTTCAGATGACACAGGGGGACAGTGGCAGTTCTGCAAAGCACAAGGTCTTTGCTGGTTGGAAATTTGCAGGTGTCCTTTGATTTTTACAGAGCCTCCATGGTGGAAGCTGGACCTGCCTGGAGAGGGCTGCTCAGTGTTTAACTAGGGAGACCTCTGTGTCCTCACCCTGACCCACCTGGACTAGTGGAAGGTGCAAATACTGACCTCTGCAAATTGCTTCTGATAAAAGATGAAGGGCCACAGCTTGGCCCTGCTTACATTCATGTCACTGCTGGACTCTACTGGAGCTGGTGCAGATCCACAGCAGCAGAAACAGGCAGAAAACTGGTCCTGAGGTGTGAGGAAAATTGATACCTGAGGTATCCAACCAGCCCCGAGCCTATGGCAGAAATCAGTGTGGCCAGGAAATGAATCCACTGCTTATCTGGGTGATTTAGTTTCAGGTTTCTGTGTGCCTTTGGCTTTTCCACCATGAGTTGGTGGCCAGCAGAATGCAGGTATGAAGTGCTTTTGCCATTGGTGGTTGGCTGTTGAGGGGATGAGGAAAGGGTGAGGAGGAGAGAAATAAGGAAAAAACATTCCTGGAATACACAGTGACAAAGGCAGGGCCACCCTTGGGTGGGACAAAACCACAGCTCCATGAACACCTTGAGGTTTGTGGAGATGTGCCAGGGGTGGGTGTGAGCTTGTGCATTTACAACAAGCCCTTGTTGTCACAGCATGTTTCAAATAAGAAATAAAAAAACAACCCAAACAAAAACACACCCCTCCCCCTGTAGAATGTACAGACTCTACCAACAAAGCTGCATAGTTTTATTTGGGTTTTGTTTTCCGTTTTGGTCAGTTTGGGACTTGGAGCAGTGAAAACATCTCTCTTTAGCCAAATTCATATCAGTAACCAGCAGGAATTATCTCAAGGATCTCACTCCTTATGTGGCAGCCCCAACCAGTTCATGTCAAAGAGTTTTAATTGAACTTTGAATGAAACCCCAAGAAACCATTACTGTTCTCAGCAGGTGATGAAGTACCTCTTTCTTGTAGAAGCATCAAATTTGGGGTGGGGAGGTCTTTCAAAAGCCATTGATCCTGGTAATCACTTGTGTTGGTGTGTTCTGACCAGCATCAAGGACTCACATCATTGTTATGGTGAATTAGAGTTCACTTTAATTGTCAGGAATAATTGTGGAATGCACATGGTATTTCCTTGTAACTCCTCTTGTTCATGCACAGCCTTTCCTCCTGTTGAGGTGAGACAGCTTCACCTGAACCATTTGTACCTCTCCTGTTCCCAGTGCAGTTCCTACTGCCAGCTCCCCTCAAAGCCGCCCTTCCCTCTGTCCCTGCAACCCTGGGAATGGAGCTCTCCCATTCCCACTGGAAATCTCTGCAATACAGAGCATTATAGAGATAAAATGGGGTGTTCAGTAGAGAAGACCCAAATCAGAACAGGTGGGCCAAAGCTCTTCTGCCCCTGACTTTGAGGGATGTGAATAAATTGTCTCTGACTCCAAGGGTAATAGTTGCCTTCACAAATTCTGCCTGATGTCAAACCCCCCAGGTCATCCCTCCCAGCTGGAGGATGCTGCAGCGGGCAGGATGCTGGATGTCTGACAGCACGTTGTGTCACTGGGCACTGAAACCACAAGCACAGGTTCATGGCCTCATTGCTGGATCTGGGAGCTGGAAAACAGCAGGCTCATCCCAGGGAAAGCTCTTTTCCAGCTGGGCAGTACCTGCTGAGGAGGAGGCAGCGCTGGCTGCTTGTCCTTCTAAGGGTGTTGCAGCCAGGCCTCTTGGCTCTGCCTGGCCTTTCTCCATCACACAGTCAGAGGACTGGGCTCATTCCTGATGTCCCTCATGAGCAGGACAAAATACATCAGTCCCCAGGATCCAGAGCATCCTCCCTGCAAAGGGAATCCTCCAGCTTGGAGGGAGGGATGAGTTTCTGCTGGCAAAGCCCAGCAGGAGACTCCCCCAGAGCCAAGTCCTCCTCTTCAGTCCCCCCCCAGGGCTCTGGGCCCCAGGGCAGCCTGGCCAGGCCTCCGTGTCCCTCGGAGTCGCTGTCACAGCACAGACGGACAGAATGGGAACCCATCACCCCCATTCCCTGCCTCCCGTCCCAGCTGATTCCCCAGGAACCAGGTCATTCCACAGCAATCAGGACAGAGACTTGTCAGTGTTGCTGTCAGTGTTTTCATGAGCCTTTTAACTTGACTGGGAAAGTTGATCTCAATGAAAAATGTACAGTTATCATTCAACTATGGTTAAATCAAGCCCCGTTGATGCACTTTATGAACGAGTGAAAACAAATCAATGCTGTTATTGCACTGTATCTCTATTGTGTATAATATTATACATTCATCTGTAAGAGTAATTTATTTTTATTACTGTAAATAAAACTGTTAAAGTGATTTGTCAAGAGGATATCCAAAAATAGGGGGGAAGGGGGTTAAAATTAAAACATTTGAAGATCTGGGCTCCTGGCCCAGGTATGTGCCATGCTGTGTGTGTGCCTGTGTTTTTATTTCAGCTGAGGCAAGTCTAGAACAGGGCTCTGCTTTCCCTCACCCAGGACTTGGATCGGGATGAGCTGGGTGAGAAAAGGAACCACTTGAGACATTGAGGGCTTGGGAAGGAGCAGCTCCTGCTGCTCAGAGCCTCCAAGCACAAGGATGGAGGCTTTTCCATCAGCAAGCCATTCTCTGCCCTATGATTAGGGAGTCAGGGATTAAACACCCATGGGAATTAGTTGATCTTTGAGGGCTTTATTCTCCAAATGAAGGGTTACAAAGAGATCACAGCTTTCTGCTGCTTCTTCTGGTTGCAGACTCTGATGGAGGAGGGAGTATCACAGGGCTGATAACTCACAGCCAAAGGACACAGTGAGGGCAATATGACAAAAAGCCAAACCCAAATCTACTGTAACCTCTTAAAATCTTTATTAATTTCTTTTTTTTCTCTTTAAATTTCATTAGCACATGCATAAAGTGTCAACATTTTGGGATTAAGATGACATTTCTTAAACAAATGTAGTTACAAGCGGTGCCTGGGGTCGTTCCAGGTTTCCTCTCTACACTGTACAGAAGGAAGCTGCAGGAGTCCCTACCTTTCCTCATTGTGTCACCACAGGCAGAACCCACAACACTGGGGAGAAATACACTTGTTCACACGTAGCAACTGGGTAGGGTAGATAGATACAGGCAGCAACATCTACTCACCTATTGACTAAGTGCACATGGTTAAAGACCCCATCAGACAGTGAACATCTCCTTCTTTAATCTCAGCTAGGGAATTAAGGAAATCAATTATGGCCTGGAACAGCTGACCCTCCCTTGGGAGAGATGCCTGTCTCCCATCTATATATTCCATAGCTCCTTCTATCAAATGGCAAATCACAGGAGATATGGGTGATACTTCTGCTGTTGTTAAAAAATGGGCCTTCTGCAGGAAAATCAGGGCAGCCCCACGGACACTGAGGAAGCACCCAGGGAGTCAATGCAGGCTGGCACCTCCCTGTCCCCACTGTGCCACCCCTGCAGAGCTGGAGCCAACCTCCACAAAGACTGGCCCAAGCTCTGGTTCCAGTCTGTTTGTATGATCAGTCAGTGCCAAAAGGGGAGAAAACTGCTGTTAACACATCCAGCTCAAGTTGGATGCTCTATTTCAGTAGGATTGGTTGCCCCAGTGCTCCAGGAGGTCTCCCTGGCTAAGAGCTGCTGTGTTTGGGTAGTGCAGAGGAGGTTTGGGGCATCTGAGGTGTCTTGATCCCCAACTGCTGGGTGCAGTGCACAGGAGATGATCCTCACCTGTCTTCAGTGCCCCCAGAATGACTCTCCTACAGCACTCGCCCTCACTCCGAAGGGGATGGAAACCTGGCAGCGAGATGGCCCCTGTCCTGCTGCAGCAGCTGGCTCTGGCACACAGCCCTGGGGTGGACAGGAGCAGGAGGAGGTGGAGGAAGGCTCTCCAGCCTGAATGCTTGTCCATGGCAGCAGCAATGCACATACCCTGGAGCAAACCCACCAGCAGGTGCAGGTCCCACAGCAAAGTGGTAACAGGGTTTGTCCCCTCCCTGCACTCCTCACGTGTCCTCTCGGGGACTGTCCCTGCCCCTGTCCCTGGCATGTGCACCCAGATGTGTGTTTGGCAGAGCAGGTTTCCTTGGGCTGGCCAAAAACAGCTGCCCAAGCTCCCCCCTGTGCAGGAAGGAGGATTCCCAGAGATACCTTGGGGTCTGGGCAGGTCCAGGTTTCCAGCCCAGGTGAGCTCTCCCCTTTCCCACCCCAGGAAGCCTGTGAGGACCTCCAGGAAAGGCACTTGTGTCAGTAAGGAGCTGCCACACTGCTGAGGCCCCACTGCATTCCCAGTGGGAACTGAGCCCTGGTGTGACAGGGCACATCCCACAGCCAGGGGAGGCAAGTGCCAGCACGGCTCAGCATCAACCCAAACTCATGCTGGGGACATCCTGCTTCTGATCCCCCCCCAAGTCAAGCAGCCCCAAAATTAAGGAGGTCTATTAAGGTGAGGAGCCATCAGCCCCAAAAATCTCCTAAAAATGCATTTCAAAGAAAAGAGGTTTGTTTGGGCCTTTTTTTGGGTGGGGATTTAAGTGGCTTGGACAGGGCTTGGAGCAACCTGGACTAGTGGAAGGTGTCCCTACCCATGGCAGGGGTGGGACTGGATGAGCTGTTAAGGTCTCTTCCAACCCAAACCATTCTGGGATTCTGTGATTTTCTTTCTTTTTCCTGATCTACTGTGATCTGAGATGAAAAGCACCACCAAGAGTGGCCCCATTTGATAAAAACTGGTCAGAACTAAAGGTAGACCTGAAACATCTCAGGATAAAATTAAATTGGGGAGTTGCAGTGAGGGGGTGTTGATGCTCATAACAGTATGATTTCTGAAGACCTGGCAGGACTGTGCCAAAGCTGTTACTGCTGCCATCAGGAAATCACCTCAACGGGTGTCACAGGAACTTCACCAGGCTTGAAGACAAGACTTTCATGGTTGCTTTTTCCATGGTAAGAAATGACTTTCTCTGCAGTGTTCCCAGCTGAGGTGCCAGGCATAGACCAGCACTGGTAAGAGGTGAAAATCAACTGGATTTCAAACACTTGGGCTGGGGAAGGGCCTTCAGGGTCAAAAGCACCTAGGGTGATAGGAGACCCCTCTCCTTGCTGCACAGTGATGAGGTTCTTACTGCTTTGTATTTAACACCACTTCCTCAGGAGGTGATTTTCTGGAAGTGGTGAGATCTGCTTCATTTTGTTGGTGACTAGCTGGGAAGTGTTGCTGGGTCTGACCTTCCCTGGAGGTCCAGAGGAAGGGAACAGAACAAATTGTCCTTCTGGAAGTCACGTGTAAGTTGTTTGTTTGCTTTTTAGTTTTGTTGGGGGAGGGTTTTGGGGTTTATTTTTAGATTTCTCAACTGAGCTAACCCAAATCAAAGGGCAACCTTTAAAATTTTCACCTTAATTTACCAGTATGGTTTACCCACTGCAGTCTGTGGGCCATGAAGGGTCCTGAGGAGCGGGTTGCTGGAGCTGCTGCCTTGTAACTGTGGAAATACAGCAGCAACAGCTGCATATCCTGGTTTTGCAGTTGGTTCACATCCTTCCCTCTCAGGTATTTTATCTTTATTGCATTTAAGGGCCAACACCAAAACTAAGAGACAGCCCCAGCAGCTGCCCTGGCTGATGGGAGATGCTTTGGGGCTGGGTCACCCACAGGAGGGCACAAGGCAGAACTACAAACAGGTTTTGAAGAGATGCCCTGTGGGCACCTCCACCACCCCTGGCCCACAACAAGGTCATGGGCAGTGCTCCTCTCTGGCATTTGCCCACCTGCTTCTCAAAGCCCCCCTGTGGCAGAGCCTCTGGTCCAGGGGTTTCTCCATCCCTTCCCTTGGGAAAGCCTTCCCTGAGATCTGACTCAGCTCCCTTCTGCCACAACTCACTCCTCCCATGCCTTGCACTTGAGTCCCACACTGACATGGAGAACAGATTTATTGTCCCCACTGCCCTTTGTGGCTTTTCAGGGGGTTTTACCCACCTGAGGTTTTCCCTGTACAGAGCAGTGGGAGGAAAACCAACCTAAATTCTGGGCTATTTCTTTGTGTTTTTTTCCTCCTCTTTGCACTCTTAATACTTCATACAGAACTAAGGGCTGGAGCTGCCATGGGGCTGAAAGTCATTGCCACCACAGGAAAGGTGTGCAGGGGAGGGCTCACTTCACACACACTTGGGCTCACAACCACCCACAGGTCACTGTTTAACAGGTTTAAACCTGTTCCTGTGAAGAACAAGAGACTACAGAAGCATCTCTGGAAGGCTGAAACCTGTGGAAAGATCCCTATTAGGAGATGCCCATGGAGGGTGAAGCATCACTGCTCTGCCACCATGCAGTGCTGTGGAGGAGCCCATGGCCTCAGGGTCCTGCCAGTCTGTAATCCAGACATTAATATGGATAAAGTGCTGCCTTTGGGGACTCATGTTCCATCCAGATCTTGCCCGGGGATTTCCCTCACCAAGAGCCCCTCCCTTGCTGCAGGCTCTGCCTCAGCCTAGTGACAGCACCAGGATGGTGTCCTCCCTTGGGAACATCCTGGTGTCCTGCCCCCACCCTGCCCATGAGCACCTTTGAAGGCTTTGGGGCAAACCTCACCAGTCTGTGACTGGGAGTTTTACTTGGGGTTTTTTTCATTCTCTTCCCCAGCAAAATCCAGGCTCAATTTTTACCTGGAGAAAGCAGAACTTGAGACAACAATCCTAGAAAACCTTGAGTTTGTCCAAGATTCACACCCCCCCTCCCCATCCTTTGACTCTCAAACAAATTACAATATGTCAAAGTCTGGGTTTGGGTTCTAAGTGTCTGAAGGAGAACATTTTACAGGAGCTCAGAGGCCACCACATGAACTGATGGGCAGCCCCAAGTGCTGGCAGGCAGTGGTGCATCCAGGCACGTTTCCCATCACATCCATGGCCATCCCAGAGAGCAGAGCTGTGTGGGGACAGGGAAAGGCCCACCCTGAGGGCACAGGGACAAACCCAGCATGGCTTGGCACTCCTGGACTTTGCTCAGGCACTTTTGCAGGGGGGTACTGGAGGGGCAGGAGAGCCCCACTGTGACATCAGTAGGGGGATGTGATCATGGGGCTGCTCATGGGATGACCTAAGGAAGGGACAACAACAGTCCTCGAGGTGCTGCTGCCCAGTGGAGGGCAAATTCATGGGTGAGTGAGCATTTGAGGCTTTTAAAGTGCAGTGCAGGTTATATGGTCTTTGCTGTAGACTGTAAACTCCTCAGGACAGACTCCTTGCCCTTATTGTTTCGGGGTTTTTTTTATCTGTAAAGTGACATTCCAGCTGAGAAAACCTTACCCCTAAGTAACTACTACTACAGGAAAACAGGAATCTCGGTGAAAGGAACAGCCTGTGCTCCCCTTGCCAGCATCCCGTGCTTCCCATGGCCAAACATGGTCCATCCAATGGCACTGTGCTCCTGCCAGCCATGGACCTCTGGAAGGCACCCTTCAAAACACCAGCTCCAGTGCTACAACCTGCCTCCCTCCAAGCAAAACTTCCATTTATCATTAAAGCTGAGGTGTAAATTCAGGCTCTGCCTCCAAGGGAGTCTGCAAAGCTTCTGTTCAGGCTGTTTGGTGTCTTGAAAGGGAAATAGAGATGAAAAAGTTGCTGGGAGGAATTTTGAGGGAGCTCTCTGGAGAAGCCAAGCTCAGCCTCAGGTTGGTCCCAGGAGCAAAACCTTCTCCAGACAAAACATCTGCAAAAGCAGGAGCTCTCATGGGGTGTGAAGATCACTCCTCTCTAGGTTTCTTCCCAGGGTGCAAAGTTAGAAACCACCCAATCCATTCTTCCTTCAGGACACCTCTAACCAGCATCAAGAGCCAGGTCCCTCTGACCCCAGGAGACACTGAGTGCAAGGCCAGGCATGAGCACTGCTTGACTTCCACCAACCTTCAGAAACTTGAGCAAGACCAAACTTCACAGCTGGTGTAGGTTCACAGATGTACCGTGGACATGGTGGTCCCCACAGTGTGCCTTTTTAGATGAACCAGAGATGTCCAAGAGGTTCCTGATGGAGCTCAAGGACCACAGCCTTCCATTAACATCTCCAGGCAGAACCAAACTGGCTTATTTACTGTTCCACTGACTATAGCCCAACACATCTGTATGCACTCAGGGTGTTTTTCCCCCTGTTGGCAGTCATATTTATTATTTTTAATCTATGCCCAGAAATTGGCAAGTAGGGAAAAGCAGATAAAATGGAAAGAGGAGCTCTCAGGAGATCAGTTGGGCTCATTAAACATTTGGCACTCCATGATTATCCGTTGGCAATGAAATGCCACCGCTATATTTTAACATGGAACACGATACCTTAATGTACAGGAGAATCTCCTCAGCCCAATTCTGGTACTCTTGAGAGAGGACAAATTCAATCATCTGTGACCTGGATTGTATTTTTTAATGTCTGCCAAGCTAGATAAAATATTTAAATATTCACTTTTATATCAGCCCACATGAGGATTTGAGCATTTCAGGTTGTGTAACACAGCATGGCCTACTTTGGGAAGAATATACGGGAATAGGCACATATGTACAAAATACTGAGTGTGCAGCATGTGGGTCAGACAGACAGTGTTAATGAGTGGGGCAGTGCCAGCCCAGCCCAGCCAAGGAGCTGGTGTCACTTCTGTTGGGTTTCATAGGTCACCTGGGCAAAAAGCAGACAAATGTGCCTAAAATAAAGATGGTTGTGCTCAAGTGTGGCTGAAATGTCGAGTGGAGGTGCTGAGGATGGAATGGCTGTGTCATGGGATCAGGGCTCTTGGTGCCACCATGTGGCATTCATGGTCTGACTTGATGATCTCAGAGGTCTTTTCCAATCTTAGCAATTCCAGGTGCCTGCCTGCCTTGTGGTGCTGTTGGGAGAGTTGGGAAGAGCATCACTGTGACCAGACCAGAAATGGGTTGTACAGCCCAGCCTGACTACACAGGTCACCTCTCCACCAGCTACACCAGAAAGCTGAGCAACAAGCTCTGCTCCCTGGGATGAGGATGGGGTGGGGGATCAGCCCCATCCCTGCTACCAGCACAGCTTCAGGGCTGCCATGGCAGTTGAGATCCCTGGAAGAGGAGGATCACGATGTGTCCAAGCACTGGGCAGTGCTGGGAGGTTATGGTCCTGCTGACTTGCTTTGGACCTCAGCACGTGAAGTGTGTTTATGTTATCAAGGGCTGGAGGTTATGAGCAGAACAGGAATGGTGAGGATGTGCTGGGATGTCCAAAGGGGAGAGGATGGTGTAGGAACATGAAGGTGTGAGGAAGTGTGGGCAGGGCAGCCTTGCTACCTGCCCTCCTGAGGCTCCCAGCTGTACACCCGCTCTGCAGATGTGGCCCGTGCACAGGGCAGGCAAGGCTTGAGGGAACTAGATGACCTTCAAGGTCCTTTCCAACCCAAGCCACTCTGATTGTCAAGTGCTTTGCCATGGAACAGCATCAACCCTGACACTGGCACGGGCTGACTGACAGCTGCCAACCCCAAGTGCAGCACAGCTGTGGGGAGGTGACAGGGCAGTGGGAGGCTACAGGGACAGTCCTGACGTGGCACACGCCAACAGAGTCCTGCCAGAATGACCACAGTTCCATGTGCCACACACAAAGCAACTGGTGCATGAAAAGAAGGGGCTTGATCTTCCAGGGGCACTCGGCCGCTCTCCAGTTCTCACCAGGACTGGCTCAGCTTTGCAGAATTGGGCATCAGATCCAAGGGACAAACCAGTGCCACGTGTCCCTGAACCCTTTCCCAAGGCTGGTGGGACTCAGCTCTGCCTGAGCCCCCACTGGGTCCCCCCCACTGACTCTGCAGCCTTTCGACCCCCATAACAGGTAAGAGCAGCTCCACCAGCCCCTGCTATTCTCTCTCCCTCATAAAGTGTTACTACATTTCTAAATTATCCAAATAATTCCACTTTCTCTTCACACACAAACAGGATTCCAATTGTGTCTACGTTAACAACGCTCCACAAAAAACACCACCAGGAATCTGCTTAAATGATGCTCCGAATTTTTACAACACCTCCTTCCAAACCTGTTCCAGGACAAATCCCAGCTGCTTTCCCAAGGAAGGCCCATCACAGGCATCACAGGGGCTCTCTGCTTTGGCCAAAAGCTTTTGCAGCCTGTGATTCAGAGGGTCTACATCAGAAACAAGACCTCTTGCTGAGCACTAAGCATCAGGAATTTCCTGACCTGCTGGTGCACCGTGTCTCCCTGCCTCCTTTGGTCAGTCCTGCTTCCTTGGGTTCTGTAAATGAGCTATTCCATGCATCCTATTACACTCCTGCTTCTTGCCTTGCCCTCTCCCACATCCATGCTGCCCCTCTGCTCAAGCCCACTCAGCACCACAGCTCACAGCCCAGGTGTGGAGATGTGGGAGGTGTCACTCCCAAGGGACAAGAGACCATTTTGTGCCAGCCAAGAGAAAGGAGTGCTCCTGGGGGCATTTCTCAGCAGCTGGGCAGAGGATTCACCACATCTGGCCATGAAAGGTTTCTCACCGGGGGGAAAGGAGCAGATGTCTGGGGTGCTGTTCAACACCAGTGGTTCCCAGGAGGAGGAACCAGAAACCTGGTCTAGTTGAAAGTGTCCCTGCCCATGGCACAGGATTGGAATGAGACAAGATGGAAGGTCCCTTCCCACACAAACCACTCCAGGGTTCTATGAACTTAAAGACGAGCCTTTGGGTCCCAGCTGCATCCTCCCACTTCTTTTACAGGTCTGGTTGCTTCTGGAGAGTCAAAATCCTACTGCTGTAGCCATCACCTACATGGCTACTGGGAGAGGCAGAGAGGCAGGCACAGAGCCCAAGTGTTCCCCAGAAGTGCTGCAACGTGGGGCCTCAGTTTTCCCCCATTCAGGGCCTCGTGGTATAAAGGAACACAAGAGAGGGCCTGGGGACACCATTCTGGCAAGTCCACGGCTGGTCCTGGCCCATTTTCCATTTGTGGGGAATGTCTCCCAGCTCTCTGCAAGTTTTTGCACCTGACTGTGATATTTTCAGTATTCCCCACCCCTTTTCTCTGCCTTCCTGCACCTCCTCCCTTCATGAAGGAGGAGAAAAGTCTTGGATGAGTCACTCTCTATTTTGACGTGAGAACAGGTATTTTCAGTGCTGTGGCAGGGGCCTGGCTCTCCAGCTCCCCCATCAGCACCCCCCTGTGGGATAAGGAATGGGGTAGGATCAGGGAGGGGGAACCAGGGCCTAGCTCTGAGTGGGTCTCACCTGTACAGGCACAGTATGTGGGGCTGCAAAGGGCAAATTAAGAGTTTACCTAAAAGCAGCAGATTGTCTAATTATTTTTCTTTTTCAAATAACACTGTAATGGTGTCACATTAAGGCCAAGGAGAGCTGGGTCTGGGGAAGCTCCCTGGACACCTTAACCCTTTGCTGGCAAAGACAAGGCTGTGTGTCCCTGCCAGGCACACAAGCCTTAGCTTCACCCCTTTCTCCCAGAAAACCAGTTCTGAGGACAGAAATGGGCTCAGGTCACCAACAGCTTGGTCTTCTCATGCAATCTGGTCTAGTGGAAGGGGTCCCAGTTCATTGCAAGGGATTGGACTCAAGGGGCTTTAAAGGTCTTTTCTAATCCCAGCATTCTGTGGTTCTCCAGGGAGTGACAGTACGATGGGGACCATCCCTATGGAGCTGCTGCTAAACGTGGTGCATCACTCTCAGGGAAGGAGGCTCCTGCTCATGGGCAGCCTTTGGAGCTGCCTGACCCCAAAAACTCCAACAGCAGAGGGTCCCCAAGCCTGTGCAGGGCCATCCCTGAGCTCCCATGGTGGCAGCAGCTGTGCAAATAGGCTTCTGCTCCAGGTCTCGTGACCACAGTTACCATCCAGCTGGAAAAGCACTGCTGCTCTGGGGCTCCCTGCTCTCACAAAGCACACTCAGGGCCAGCCTCTGCTCCTGCTCCAGGTGTAAACCTGGAGCAATCCTACTAACCTGCCTTCTGAGAATTTTGGAAGTCATTAAAAGTGAAGGTGCTGCTAATGTCTGGTCTCACTGCCTCCGAGGTGTATCCTACCAGTGCTGCTGCTGCTGCCCGCAGGGTTTTGGACAAAGTGTAAAAGCAAAGCTCCTGGACGAGCGGGGCCACCCGCGCTCGTCGGCATCGACGGTGGGGGAGGCACCTATACACACCTGGGGCAGAGCTGGGGCTCCTCCAGCCCAGCCCAGCCCAGCCCAGCCCGGCCCAGGGCCCCTCAGTCTGACCACTCGTTCTCGTCCAGCTCGGAGTCGTCGTCGGACTCGCTGTACTCCACCGCGATCCGCCGCGACAGGATCGTCGCCACGTCATTGCCCACAGGCTCTTTCTTGGCCTCTTGTTCCCACTGCTCCTGGACTTTCCGGAGTTGGATCCCTGCGGTAGGAAAGGGGGGAGGGTTTTAGGAGCAGCGCAGCCGATGTGCAGCATCCCCCCATTATAAAGGATTGGCTGCAAGGAGACGGCTGCAGCCCTGGGCAGGAGAATGTAGGTGATTACAAAGTTACATGAGATCACAGGATCGGCAGGACAAGGGGAATGGCTTTAAACTGAAGGAGAGTAGGCTTGGGTGGGATATTGGGAAGAAATTCTCCCCCACGAGGGTGGGGAGGCCCTGGCACAGAATAAAGCTCCTTCTCTGCTTCCATTCACTCTGAAGATGTTGAACCTTCTGGAAGGTTAAATTTACCACTCGACCTGAAGATTTGCAGCAAGGAGAAATGGGAGAAATCTTGGAGCACATCATCCTCTACAGCCTGAAAGGAATCCAGTAATCTCTGGGTCTTCATTCCACCTCTGACAATGAGTCCCCAGCCTCTCTCCAGCACCCTGCACTGCACTTCTTCCCCTCCTCAGGTCCCACCTGGGTGTCACTATCTCCACCCCTCACCTTTCCACGCGGGGGCTCATGTTGCACTCAGTGAAGCCGATGCTTCCCCAGCTCTACAGCACTGCAGTGACCTGTCCCCACGTTCCCGTGCCCCCCCTGCCCCCTCACCCCTGCGGATGGCTGCCAGCAGGTCGCTCCGGGCGTCGCTCATGGGCATCAGTGGGATCTGCGGCTTCCGCGGCTCCACGGCGGGGGCGGGCGGCGATGCCGAGTGTGCGGGGGAGGCAGAGACCGCGGGGGGCCCGGGGGGCGGCGGCGGGGGGGCCACCGGG
>VYXB01008415.1:18007-32338 GCA_013397135.1 Pachyramphus minor
GCACCCATCCCCCACCCCAGCACCCATCCCAGCATCCATCACCCATCATCCCTTCACCCATTCCAGCACCCATCCCCCATCCCATCACCCATCCCAGCACCCATCACCCATCATCCTTCACCCATCCCAGGACCCTTCAGCCATCCTCCTTCAGCCATCCCAGCACCCTTCAGCCATCCTCCTTCACCCATCCCATCACCCACCATCCCTTCACCCATCCCATCACCCATCACCCCCCCTGGCACCCAACAGGCTCCACTCTGGCCTGGAACCCCCATGTAAGGTCTGTCCCAGGGCCAGAGAGAGGTGAGAGAGCTCTGCCAGCAGGAAGGACTATGGGGCATGAGAAGGCAGGAAGGTGGCCAACACCCCAGGGGAAAACCCCCCAGTCCCCTTTTCCCTGAGATAAGGTTACCCCAAAAGCTCTCCTGATTGATTTGGACCTCAGTTTCAGACCACAACAGCTGCAGAGGAGGGCTCTCCTCGCTACCTCAGCCCAGAAAAGGGGGGGATCAGGCCCCCACACAGCCTCCCTTCTGCTGGGCACCCCTGCACCCAGCCAGGGGGCTGGAGCCCTACCCGTAATCCTTGACGAGGTGCGGTCTGGGCCCGTTGAGCACGGCCTCGGGCGGGGGCGGCACGTGGGGCTGCTGCAGCCGGTTGAGGCTGTTCTGGCGGCTGCCCGGGGCCGGGCGGTACACGTGCTCCTGGGGGTTGGGGGGGGCCAGCACCCCCTCCTTGTGCTCTGGGGCCAGGTGGGCCGCCGGGGCCAGCAGCTGCGCGGGGTGGTTGGGGCTCGCCGGGTACGAGTGGTCGGCCGCGTCCGACGCGTAGGATCTGCAGCACGGAGAAACCCCACTGCTGTACTCGTGGCAGGGGGGTACTCATGGGGGGGATGGGAGTATTTTGGGGTTGGGCCAACAAAACAAAAAATGGCCACAGAAATGTAGATGTACAAGACAGCGGAGAGATAGCAGAGGGGAGGAGGGCACCGACACAGTTGAACCACTCTCTCTGCCCATAGCTGCTAAATGGAAAGCACTCCAATTTTATCCCAATGCCAAGGCTGCTCCTGAGGTCCAGGATGACACCCTGGGGGCACCAGCTATCACGAAGCTACCGCGGGCTTACGGCTTATCACCCCAACCCTGCTGCGGGAACACGGACGGAGCAGAGCAAAGCAAAGCAGAGCCGGTGAGCTGAACATGCAGTAGGTAGAACCTGCCTATTATCTGGGGACAGTGATCCTTCCGATGACGCCATGTGATAGGGGGATGGTGAGAACCTGTTATCGGGCCGGAACTCTTTATCATACGCCATCATGTTCCACTCCAGCCGCCGGTTCCGGGCTTTCCGCACTTTCTTCACCTCCCGGGTGGAGTCCTCCACCAGCCGCTGCTCCTGCGGGCACACAGAGCCACAGCTCCACCTCCAGCATGGCTCCTCTGGACCAGGGGCAGTGCCCAGGGAGCAACCCCCAGCCCCAGGACAGGCACCTGATGCAGTGGAGGGGAGTGCACAGGATGCACAGGAAGGTGACTGTTCCCCAGGTCCCAGGCAACCCCAGCTCCAGTCCCCAGTTCCTCCACCTGCCCGTTACCTTCTGTCTGCGCTTCTCCTTTCTCTTATCTTCTGTTGCCTGCAACATTTTCTCCTTCCATAAGTTGAAGAAGTAGGAGGGGTCGGTGTAGAATTTGAGGCCATCCTTTTTGTCATCCCTGAGCATTGGGAAGGGAGGAGGGAAGTTATCAGCCACAGGAGAGACATCTGTTCCCCTGCACATGGGCTTTGGTACAACCATGACTGTAAGCTGTTGCCCCACCTGGAACATGTCCAACACAAAGGTTTGGACACCAGGTACCACTGGTGGGGTCACCCATCCCAGCTGCCCTCACAACAGGGGTGGCAGCACAGCAACTGCAGAAATCGGCCTCTCAGGCCCCACCAAGCAGCAAATGGGGTGCACACCTGATGCCTCTCTTGGAAAGGGCTCCCAAGAACCCCCCAGGACCCCCTTGCTGCCCCCAGGGGCGATGTGCCTGTACCTGTAGGGTGTGAGGATGTTGAGCGGCGGGGGTTTGTCGCAGCGCTGGTACATCTCCATCACTGGGTTGGGGATGGAGTTGCGAGACACAACCTGCTGGTTCTGCACCGTGGAGCTCTTGAAGGCTTTCCTCATGTTGATGTCCTGCAGCGAAACTGTGGGCACAGGAAGGAGAAGGGATACAGGGGTGGCCTCAGCCCCCCAAACCAGGCATGGCGGGTGGTCCAGCCATGACAGCATGTCCTGGCTGTCACCCCAAAACAGCCCCGGGCCCTCACCTTCCTCCACAGTGGAGTCCAGCTGCGTCACCTTGATGACCAGCAGGTCCACCCTCTCCTGAAGCGAGTTCATCCTCATGTAGAAGCTGTTGGCCTCGTTGAACAGCTCCCCAAAGATGTCCTCGGCGTGCCTGCCTGGCAGGGGACACCGTGCCCATCACCAGCCCATCCCCTGCATGCACACCTCCCCAGTGGCTCTGTGCTCTTCACAGCCTTGGTTTGTTGGGAGCTGAGCCTCACCCTCTCCCAAAGTCCTGCACAGAGGGAGGGGAGCACAAACACCAACCCCACAAACACCTTCAAGGATCCTTTTCAGTGAGTGGTACCCATGGGGGCATAGAACATTCACAGTGCCCCAAAAAGCCTTTGGATTCACCAGGACAGATGAGCCAGAAGAATGACCATCACACAACGTGGCCTGTGGAAATCCAGCCCTGAAGGTGGGAAACCAAGAGCAGGGCAGTGGGGAGAGTTCCACAGCAGGGAGAAGCTGTGACTTGTTTAACTTCATAATAACTTTATATTAACTTTAAAATAACTTTAGCAGTTATTTTCCTGCAGCACTCCATGCATTCCTACAGCAGCTGAGCAAGGAGTCTGGCAGAGCATTGCTGACACCTGTAGGCTACAGCATCCATCCCATCCCATACCCCAGCCCAGTCCCTATCCCATCCCAAAACCCAGCCCAGCACCAATCCCAGCCCAGCACCCCAGATCCTCAGGGTTTCCTCCAAACCCACATATCAAACAGCACCCAAAATCAAAGTACCTTTAATACCTCCTCAGACCATTCACCCAACTCAGTCATTTGTGTTTGATTTCTTTTTCCTCTGGACAAGGTGCCCATGGCCTGAGCACCCATGTCACTTCCAGCAGGGTTCCATAAATACAGGGTTTATTTTTCTGAGAGTATTTTAGAGAAGAATCTAGTTCTGGAGTGGGAGAGAAGAGGGGGAGCCCTGAAGAGCCTGCGCTTCTCTCTCTATTTTAATTGGATGTTCAGCAGTGAAATAGGTTGTCTCTATGAAACCTTCACACCGGTGTGCAGTGCTCTTGTCTGCCCCTTTTCTGCTGAGATCAGTCTCAGGGTAGGAAGACAGCTGAGGATTTAGACCTTTTATATAGACCTCTCTTCCTCATGAAGCTCTCACATTAAAAAGCATAGGTTGCAGTATTTTAGATCTTCACCTGACCTTCCTATTTCTGGCCAAGTGGAGAACCAAGGGGCTCACAAAAGCTTTCTGTCCCCCACTGCACAGACCAGCTGTGGGAGGAAAATGGGTCTTAAAATGTCTTAAAAAATCCCCAGTTTGGGCTTGGCCCTGAGCATCCTCCTATTTTTAATTAGCTGGATAATTCCCACTGAATTAGCAGCGGCTGCAGCCCACATGGCTCTCACACAGCCCCTGTTTCTCTGTGTTTGGAACCAGAGGAAGCAACTGCAGCATCCAACCAGCATCCAACCAGCATCCCACCACCATCCCCCACAGGGATTGCCGTGCCATGACTTACTGAGGCTGCCCAGCTGCTTGATGATGGCAGCCAGGGTGCTGTTGGTGACACACTCCAGCTCACTCGTCACCCCATCGGGCAGAGCCCCCCGGCACAGGTGCCGGGGCTCGATGTTCCTCTTCACCAGCGGCATCCTGCCCGGGAGCCCTCACGCCCCTCCTGGCAAAAGGAGAAAGAGAGGAAACTAAGAAAATACATTTTACCATTTGCCTGTGTGCCCTGCCATTCCCTCTGCTTTCTGCTCAGGATACTCATCCTGCCCATGCTGGGGCACAGAGGGCAGCAGTGGGGCTTTCCCAAGCAGGGGGTGCCCTGGGGGTGCAAACCTTGGGGTGCTGGCAAGCACATGGATGCCAGAATGGAGGTGAGGACCACACCAGGGCCCTGTCCCTGTCCTTGTGCTCTGCTGCCAAGCCATTGTTTCCTTTCCCCCTCACCTCCAGAGCTGTGTTCAAATCAGGAGCAAACCCCCACGTGCTGCTTCCCTTCCGCCGGCCCCGAAAAGCCTCGTGCAGCCCAAACAGAAGCGAGGAAGCGCTTGTAATGCCATTATTTCCAGCTCACTGCCAGCTCTCCAGGGTTTCATTTGTGCACACATTACACTGAGGCAAGCTGCTGGGCCCAGCTCATCCCAGCTCCCTGCATGGCCCCCTCAGCACCCCTGGGTGCCCCCCCAAGCATGTCTGGGTGTCCCTGGCTCTGCTGCAGTTCCACCCAAACTGGGCATGGTTCGTTTTCTCTGGGGCTCAAGGAGAAGTAGGGAGATACCCTCACCCAAAAGCCTCATCTCCAGCGAGACCACCACGGGAGCTGGTGAGGAAGGGTGAAGGATGGGCACCCCGGGGTGGGGGGATGCTGGGGGCAGGTTATCCCACCGATGTAAAGGGGGAGTGGTAGGAAGCAAGCTGGGAAAAGAGGCAGAAAAGGAGCATTTATTAGCCACGGTGATGCCTCCTGGGGTGCTGCAGCCTGGGAATGGGACAGAGACAGGCAGTGACCCCACAGGTTTGTACAAGGGTGTCTGAGGTGACATGAGTGCATCCAAACTCAGCTCCACTCCCAGTGTGAAGGCAACCTGATGGCCGGGTTGATAAGGAGCAGAGAGCACAAGCAGCATTCCCAGCTCCCGAGTGCAGCAAGCGGAATCCCCCTGTTTCACATCCCGGGCACCCCCCATCCACCCCATCTTTCCAGAGCTTTGGCAGCGAAGGAAAAGCAGCTTCCGTTAATGGCCGGGAGCGGAGCCGCCGGGTGCCGGCACCGGAGCCAGCGCCTCTGCCCGTGAGCCGAGCCAGAAATCTGCAGAGCTCACATTTTTTGGCCCCGGCAGCGTTCGACAGAACAGTTTCCCATTGATAGCACCCGGCCAGCGCTCCCGTCCCCCCGCCAGCACCACCAGCTCCTCCACAGTTTTCAAATGCAAATTCAAGCTCCCTCCAAGAACGAGTCCAAAACTTGTCCCTAAATCATTCATATGGAGCTTCCCAAAGGGCTGATTGTGCTCCCAGGTCTGTATGGACAGGGCTGGGCTCTGCTCTGCCCCAGGCCAGTCGGGGCACCGTGGGAAGGAACCCAGCCCTGACCCCTCTGCAGGGTTGTGCGATGCTTTGGGCTCAGAGCAAACAAACCGCGTGTCCTCTGGCGCTTCCCAAACTCACTGCACACGGATGTGGGGCTGGGTTCCCATAAAACCAAGAGGTTGCTGCCAGGTGGTTATTTTTCCGGTGTGACAGAGTTCGCGGGGCAGACTCTGGATGTCTGATGATGGATGTCTGCTCAGGCCACGAACAGCCGCTGGCACCGCCTGGAACTCCCCTGGCTGCACGAAGAGCTGAGCAACGCTGACAGCTTCACCCCAAGCTCACTTTGAGCTGGTTTAATGTGTCACCCCAAAATCCGCCCTCAGAGGCTGAGTCCCCGCGGGGGTTCACCCCGAGCGGCGGCTGCAGGGACCGCAGGGCACAGGGAGAGCTGTTAACGAGCTGCTCGAGCCCAGCAATTAGAAACAGGGAACAAAGAGCCATTCTCACACCCGTCTGGGACACGGCCACTGGAAACAGCCACCGGCACCCGGGGCTTTTTGTCCCTCACAGGGAATCCGGGGGGAATTGGGGCCACCCGCTCCTCCAGCCCCCGCGGGGACCCCAGAGCAGAATGAATTAAAGAAAGAGATTTGTGGTTTGAAACTTCCCCGCAGGGACAGACTTGCAGAGAGGCAGTTTGGTGGATAAGGGGCCTGATAGCAGCACTTGGGAATGTGCCATGGGAGAGCATCCCTGGAGAGGAAAAATCCCTTTAATCTCACCCCTGAAAAGCCCAAACAAGAGTCAGAGCCTGCAGCAGGAGGAACCAAGGAGGAACTGGGCACACATTTTTAGGTTTGGATAGACTGGAAAGGCAACTTTGGCCGAGCTGCTTTTTAACCCTGCCCAGTTAATGGCAGGTAACGGCACACAGGGATCAGAACCCCCTGCCAACCCCTCCCATGACAAGTATTCTCTCAACCTGCTGCACCAGCAGCACCAAACCTCTGACTTCTGGCTTGAAACCCAATTTCTGACCTAAAACCTGTGCCCTCAAGGCCTGTTCTGATTCAGGGGACCACAATTCTCTGGGTGGGGATGGGCTACACACAACCCCACAGACATCAATGAATTTTTATCCCTCCTGGCACATCTTGCTCACACTTACCAAGCAGCTGCTCACAAACCCTGAGAGCTGGTGGCCTGGCCAGAGCTCCAGCAAAGGGGCTCCTGCTTTTGCTGATACTTCTGATAATTTCCAAGCCTTTCAGGGGGTGATTAAGGGTGGCAGGTCCTCAGACCTTCAGGAAAGGGCTCCCAGGGGCAGGGATGTCCTGGGAGCAGGGGTGGCTCCCTGGTGCAAGAGCCAGCCTCTTCTCTGCCTGCTGTTTGCTGGCCCTGGCGGTGCTGGGAGCTCCTGCTCTGGGGTCACCCTGAGCTCCCACTCCCCTTCTCCCCATTGCCCTCCTGTGCCCCAGCAAGGGCAGAGGCAGCGAGACCAGGGTGGCACCTCACTCACAGCACTGTGGTGACCTTGTCCTGGAGCTGGGAGAGCACAGCCAGGGTGGCAGCAGTGCTGGTGGGGGGGACACGCTTGATCCAGGGCAGTGGGATGTTTGCCCTCGGTGTCCATGCTCAGGCTGGCTGGCAGGAAGGGTTTCCACCTTGTCAGGCTGCTGCAGGTCTGGTGCAGGTGCCTGACCCTGACACAGTCCTGGGCTGGACTCTGCTGCAAAATGCCAACTCTGGCACAGAGGGTGTGAAATGGAGTTCCTAAAGTCCTGCCTCGGGACAGACATCGCTGGGAGGGATGGCTGGAGGTGGGATGGGCTCCTTCCCTCCTGCCCTGCTCCTGCTCTCCTCTCCCACTGTGACTCAGGGAACGTGCCAGCCCTGGAGGGCTTGGGTCTTTTTTCCCCTCTAGCTGGGGGTGCATCAGGGTGCTGATGGCTCCAAGGCCACAGGGAGATCCCAGCCATGGGTGGCAGCACTCCCTGCCCAGCTCAGCATGACCCCTCTGATCCCACCTTTCAGCTGCTTTGGGATAATGGTGTAACCCCCCCACCTTGATGGTCACATTGGCTTTTCCAACCACCCACAGCAAGATTTGCTGCTCCTATTTATTCCTCATGGGATGGTCCCTGTTTCTTCAGGTGCTGGCTCTTCTATTGGGTGTGTAAGTCAAGGTACAACCTCAACCAGCCAAACCCTCCTGGAATGGTGTTGTGGGGTGAGCATCTCCTCCACTGGGTCTGGGAACATCAGCCAGGCTCTGGCATCACTTACATGGACTAAAATCCACGAGGTTTTGTTCTGTCTCTGAGTGGAAGCGAGGAGCTCTCAGTGGGAGGTGGTGTCAGGCTGCAGGAGGAGGAAAATAGGAGCCACAAAATCAGCAGGAATTTCCTGGAGGTGGAAGGCAGGAGGAATGGGACCAGCCAGGGGCTTCCTGTGAGCTCCTGTCATGGTACAGGCACACTGTGGGGATTCTCCCATCACTCAGCTCCTCTCCCCAACAGTGGAAAGAGTCAATTACTAAATCTTGTACTGGGAAATGTGAAAGGAGATTCACCAGCTTCCCACCCGCTTCCCAAACCAGCAGAAGAACTTGGCAGGGAACCATGTCCAGCTCACAGTGCCCAAGCACAGATCAGCTGAGGTGCCCAGGCAGGGAAGGGGATGAGACCAGAAATGAACTTTATCTTCTGCCCTAAGAAGCTGCTTTCTCCCAAGGAACAATCAGCCAATTGCTCAGAGCATCCCAAATCCAGAGTTGCTGGTGCTACTGAGGAGCAGCCCCTGCTTTCCCAGACCAAGGACTTCTGGGGAAAAAGAGCTGCCCTGGACCCCAACAGGCAGTCCCCAGTCCCTGCAGACCAGACTGGGAGTGCAACTTGGACTGGCCCAGACATCCTTCCAGACGTTATCCTTCACCTCAGCAGCCATCACATCTGGCAGCTTAGATCCTTGGAGACCATCAGGGGCAGAAAAGCAGTTATCATTTTGCAAGAGGATCCAAAGAGAAGAGTTTTGTGTCCAGCTATTGCTCCTTATTTTCTTTGCAAAAGCTTTTCATGTACATAACTGTGTCCTCACCCCCACTGAGCCCCAAACCCACTCACGCTCTGGGCAGGGGATTGAGCTGGGACTTACAACTCTGCAGCAAGGTCCAAAGTGGCCTAAAGGTCAATGAGGGACAAGTTGGTGACAACAGGTTTCCCAGGTGCTGGCTAATCCCTGTGATGGATGTTTGGGTTGGTAAGGGCCTGTTATCTGCAGTCCCAGACCTGGTGCCCTGCTTTTGTTCATGAGACAGGAGGTGAAAGTCTCCCAGATGCCACCCTCCTTCTCTGGGCCACAGTGGGGCACAAGGACGTTTTGGTGGTTGTGTACTGTGGCTGGGTGTTCCCTTCAGGAGAAACTTGGACTGGGAATGGAGCCATGGTAGAGATGAGCAGCACTGGTGGGAAAGATGTCCATGTTGCACATCCCCACTTGCAAAACCAAATCAGTCACTGGGGGCTCTCCAA
Organism: Pachyramphus minor; assembly: GCA_013397135.1. Classification (NCBI taxonomy): domain Eukaryota; kingdom Metazoa; phylum Chordata; class Aves; order Passeriformes; family Tyrannidae; genus Pachyramphus; species Pachyramphus minor. The sequence continues at coordinate 26,895 of VYXB01008415.1, forward strand.
CACCTCGTGTGGCAGTGTTGGAGCACACATCCAACCAGCTGGGTGGTGTGTGGGGCAGCAGCAATGAGGGAAACCTCATTCACTGCATGTCAGTCAAGAAAAACCCTCAGCTTGGATTTGGGAAGAATGTGGGTAAGTGTGTGGTGAACCAAACACCTGAAAACTGGGAGTTTGGGTCAGCCCAGCACTAAGCTCAGTTCTGGGCCAAGCTTTGGGGCAATCCATTTGTTCAGCCCTTGCAGTCAAAGCTCTTACCCAAATCTGGCTCCCCAGGGTGATGCTGAGCCCTGAGGACCAGACATTGCCAGGGACTGGAGGTTTTTGCAAGGGAGCAAAAGTTTTGGTTGGATGCCAGGAGCCAGAGTAGTGCAAAACCCCTAAGTGGTATGTTGGAAATTCTACTAACCTCAAACAAAAAATTTACAAATGAGTATCAGACAAACAAGAAGTGCCAGATCTCACAGTGACTGCTCAGGACCTTGTTTTGGCACAGGACCCTGGGAATGGTGAGGTGAGGAAGGACTGGGGACAGCAGGGAGACACAAGGCAGTCCTGAAATATTAAAGCAGCAACAAACCCCATGACTGAAGTCAGGGAAAGGTCAAGAGGCAGAGGTGACATTCAGCTGGGCTTGTTGGTGCCTGAAGGAGCTTGTCCTGTGGAGTTTGGCAGGATGGATCTGGTACAGAAGAGGACTGGAAGGATCTGGGGGTGTGTGGTGCTTTTGAGCAGACAGGAATAGGTAGTAGGTGTGAAAGCAGCAGGTTCTCGGGGTGTTGATTTGTGGAACTCTGCCATGGAGTGTGCTGCAAATCAGTGTGGGAACAACAGGACAAGCCTGCAAAGGACAGACAGGACCACCAGCAGCCACCTAATGGTTGAGGGCAACCCTTCAGGTGGCCCTAAACTTCTGCTTCTTGATGCCAGATGTTGGAGTGATGTGGGCCATGAACATCTTCAGGAGGGAGAGCAGAGCCTGTAGCCCACAGGGGCTGAAGCTTTGTTGTCTAAAAAGAAAAAAAAATCATCCAGCAAAAACTGTGCAGGCGGCTCCTTGTGGTGCAGGGAACCTGCCTGCTAGAGCTGGGCCAGATCTGCTGATTTACTCCCACAAAATGGAGCACGAGCTGCACCACAAGGACTCGCTGCTCTAATTTATGAAATGCATCTGCAACCACTTCTTTATTTGTTGCCAGCCCAAATGCCTGTGACCACCACCAGCATGACAAATGTCACTGCTTTGTGTGAAGGTGATCACTGCTCCACAGCTATTGTCTAAAGGTTAATTAAGCATATTAAAACTGTCTGGATCTCAAGCATTCCACTTGCTTAAAATAAAGCAGAGGGCAGGTCTCTGGTGAAGGAAAACTCTCAGGATGGCACTGAGGCTGATGGGCATGGGAGAAGCAACGCCACTGCCTGCCCCTTCCTTGAGACCTCTGCATCCCAAAGGAGTCTGGCATTACATGTGGTCTGGGGCCATGGGAAGCAGCCCAGGCCCACCCAAGGTCACCACCCCAAGCACCCCAGGTCAGCACATCTCATGGCAAAGCACCGCGTGGCAAAATGCCTCAGGGGCTGCAAAGCCGCAGGATTTGGGTGCTGTTTCTGGACCCCATCCTCAGGGTGTCAGCTCAAGGGAGGCTGTGGACTCCCTGCTCCTGCAGCACTTGTGAAATGAGTTGAGAGGTCTCAGCCCTGATCCTGGATGGCACAGAGGGATACTTGCTGCTGGCCAAGAACAGATTTGGGCTGAGCTGCGGCCATGGGGAAAGGGTCAGGCCCTCCAGCCAAAGGGGGGAGGGAGCTGGATGCCTGGCTGGCCCCGGGGCAGAGCTCCATGGCTGCCTGGGCTGGGGCTGGAGCGGTGACCTGTGTCCCACCGGGAAGGCACATGTCCCACCCGGCCGGGAGCGCTGCCCCCGCCTCTCCTCCGGCCCATCTGCAGCTCCTCCTCTGCGAGCTCAGCCAAAGGCAGCTCCGCCACGGGGAGCAACTGCCAGGAGGCTTCAGCGAGCAAACACTTCACAGCAAAGTGCAACACAACGTTAAATCACAGCTAAAAATATTCCCCGAGAGCTTTATTAGTAAATGCCACAGTTGGTGGAGTTTGGTGGGTTTTTTTTTTCCCCTTCTACTGCAAAATGTTTCAGCTCTAGAAACAGCACTTGACTAAATTGCCTCTAAATCTCCATCACCTCTGAGGGCTGGGCTAAACAGCACCAGCCCTGCTTAGGAGGATGCCATAAATGCAACTGCCTTGTTACCTTGGGGTTAGCATGAAAACCTCATCCTGCTGCGAATCTGGGTTAAAACAAACAGGTTCTTGTGTGGTTTTTATCTAAATGATGGTTTTTTACAGCTATATGATGAGCAAATGCTGTAAATCTCAGAATGTTTTGTGTTGGGAGGGACCTTAAAGCCCATCCAGTCCCACCCCCTGCCATGGCCAGGGGCACTGGCCCAGGTTGCTCCAAGCCCTGTCCAACCTGGCCTTGGACACTTCCAGGGATGGGGCAGCCACAGCTTCTCTGGGCAACCTGTGCCAGGGCCTCCCCACCCTCACAGGGAAGGATTTCTTCCCAATACCTAATCTAAATCTCTCCCCTCTTAGTTTAAAACCATTCTCCCTTGACCCATCACTATCTGCCACCGTCAAAAGTTGCTCTCCCTCCCTTTTATAAACCCCCTTCAGGTACTGGAGGGCTGCAATAAGGTCTGCTCAGAGCCTTCCCGTCTCCAGGCTGAACAACTCCAACTCTTGCAAGTGGGTTTTCAGTCAGTATTTTTCCTTGGGGCTTAGTTCATGTGGGGTTTGGGTTCTGCTGTTTCATATCTCAGAAATGGGGAGCCCTTGGTAGCCCCTGGCACTGGTCATGGAGCTGAGGGCCACTTCATCAGATCCTTCCCATCCCACAGAAGCTGCTGCCAGCCCCACCTTTTGGCTCTGTCTCTGCTGTGGATACAAATTAAATCCATAAAAAAAAAAAATCATCAATCCTGATACCCTAATGCTGAAGGGAAAAAGGTGGAGGGAAAGGTGTGGATGAAACTGCATGATCCTCCTCCATCATCCTTTGGCTGCTCCATGTGTGGCTCCTGCCTGGGAGCAGCGATGCTGCCTGGATCTCCAGAGGAGTCCGGGGCTGGGGCTGTGGGAACACAGCACAGATGCCGGCTCTGTTTTGGCTGGAAAAGATCCCTGCTGGCCCAGGAATCATGTGTTGCTTTTAATGACTCTATCACCAAAGGAAAATCTCCAATGCCGGGTTTTTTTCCCCTTTGTGCCCAGCTCATTACCAGAAGGATCTCTGCCGCTCGCTGCCGGTCTGTGTGAGCAGGACGCTGCCGAACAAACCAGCCTTTTTCTCCCCAGTATAGAAGGCGCTTTGATAAACCCAAGAAACCCTCAGCCAGCAGCAAGGGGCTTTCTGGAAACCCAGCACTCTGTCCCTGTGGGCACAGCCGCAGGCCTGGCACCTCCAGCCCTGGAGCAGGCGCTCCTGGCCAGCCCAGCCCTGCAGGGCCGTGTGCCCGGCGCTCCCTGCACAGTCTGGGGGCTTCTCCCACCGCTGCTGGATGTGTTCCCTACAAAAATCCAGGTGGATCTGGGGAATTGGGGGCAGATCCTACCCAGGAGCTGGTTGCAGCCTCTCTGCTCACAGAGACGTGCGAAACGCCGCGGCTCTCGCCCGCAGGGTGCAGCTCAGAGGGTGCCTTTTTGGATGAGCAGCTCTGCAGAAAAGCATTCTTGCTTTTCTTTTTTTGTTTCTTAACACTTTGGCTTGAGGGCTGTTGTTCGTAACTTGTCAAGATCTTGGCATCCGCGGCTGATTTGTCATCCGCCATAAAATGGAGGATGAGCATCTTTGGTTCAGAAGTGGGCCAACGGAGATGACAGCTCAAAGCAAAATATGCTTCATCTCGAGTTTTCTCTGTGGGCCTCAGCTCCCGGGAAAAGGAGCGGACATTTGGGATCTGAGTTGCTTCACAGTGTTCTGGGTAAGAGCCCTTCGCCTGCTCTGTGTTTGCGACAGCAGAGCTCGGTGCACATTAACCTTCTGCCTGCCAGAGGGAGTTGTGCCCGACTGACGCTGTCACCAACCTCCCCTATTCACCTTCCTCCAGCCTGCCACAGCAGAAGCTTCTGAGATACACACATGCCACCAAAATGCCATTTTTTATGAAATTCTACCAGCAATCTCCTTACAATCCAACGAGCTGCAGCGTGAGGGGTGTGCCTTGGCAGACTCGAGTTTTGAAGATGAATTATTAATCCTGCCAATGCTGAGCTGCCCATACACCCCCGGTGCTGCGCTCCCTGCTCCGGCTCGTGTCCGGCAGTGCATCCGGTGGCGCATCCGGCGGCTGTTCCCGTGTTCCAGGCAGCCCCAAAGCAGCCACAAACTATGGGAAAAATCATCTTAATCCACGGGTATTTTATCACTCCGACACCACCATGAGGCAGCAAGAACTCCAGTTTTCAGCAATAAAATTAAAGCTCCCTGCAAGTAGCTGAATCACTGAGCATGGAGGCCCAGGCGTGCACCTTTGGGGGTGTGGGCCTACCTGCATCCTGCCCACAGGGGTGCCACGGGTGGGGGCTCCAGCAAAGGGGCTTCCAAACCCGGCGTGGGCCCAAATCCCAAGGAAGGCACCCGGAAGGGGGAGGGGGGGCACGTGTGACAGCTGACACCAGGGTTCTGCCCTGCCCAGCGCTGTCCCCTCTGCACCCCCAGCCCCACACCGGGCTGCAGCTCCCCCATAACCCCCCCATTCCCCAGCCAGGGGGTGATGAGCCCTGCCCTGCACTGGCTGTAGGTGCACAGGCAACCGCGGGCCCAGTTTATCTCCCACAATGATGTAAAGGTAACAGATCCTCCCTCTCTGAGGCGCAAGGATGTAAAGTGATGCCCCCCACCCCCACGCCACCCCCATGTAAGGGTGCAAAGCAGCCAGGTACCCTCCTTCCATGCTGGAATGCCAAGTGACAGCACACACGCCCCCTCCCCATCGCCAGGGCGCAGAGAGGCCCAATGTGCCAAGTGCTTTGGGCATCCTTCCCTCCCGCCATGAAAACGTGCAGAGCAGCCTGACCCCCTCCCCTCCGCGCAAAGGTGTGAAACGCCGGAGGATTCCCCGCCCCCGCGCCGTGAATAGCCGCAAAGTGGAGGGACCCCCGCGCAAGGATGGGGAGCAGCTTGGACAGCCCCCTCCCAGCGCAAGGATGGGAAGGGATGGAGGGCAGCCCCCCACCCCCGGCACGGCTGCAAGGCTGGGGGACACCCCTGCAATACGGGGATGCGGAGCGGCCCGTCCCCTCCCCTCCCCGCAAAGATGCATTGGGTGGGAGACACCTCCCCCGTCCCGGAAGGATGCGAAGGGATGGATGATCCCCCCCAAACGCAAGGATTCAAAGCGGTAAAGGATCACCCACCCCCCCA
>VYXB01008415.1:48543-105891 GCA_013397135.1 Pachyramphus minor
GCCCTCAGTGCCCTGCCTGCAGCTCGGCCACTCCTGCCACCGCTCTGCTGGATACACCCCGGGACCAGGACTGCAGGTGGTGAGGGTGGCACAGCCCTGCACTCCATCACTACGTTTTCAGGGTTTTTTCCCCTGTTGACCTTTTATTTGTGGAACCCGAAAACATTATCTGATGCAAGAGCTTCCCCTGCCCTCAGCACCCCACTGGAGAGCCAGAGCAGGGTGAAGCACAGGGAAAGCCCTCAGGAATGACTGCCAGGTCACAGCCCTGTGTCTCTGGTGAGTTGTTTTGCTGGAACTCATTTTAGGCACGCCTGGCAGCTGTGCCACACCACCCTCTGTGTGAGGAGCAGCTCAAGGTGCTCTGAACAACCTCCTGGGCTCATGTGGGATCAGCAAGGGGGATCAGCAAGGGGACAAGATGGCATAGTGGCAGCTGGGGCCCATCACTCCTTTGCACCTTTGCTTTGCACACTCCAGGGCAGCTCCTGCCTGGAGGTAACCTGTACCTACGTCCCTGCATCCCAGAGGGTGCAAAGAGAAGAACATTGCACCACACTGCTGTACTGTGAGCCCCCAGCACTGTGTCCTGGTGTCCCTGTGTCCTGAGCTCCCAGCACTGTGTCCTGCCAGATGGAGAGGGTGCTTTGGGGTCAGTGCTGCCAGCAGTGTGGTTTTGGGAGAATCTGGTGTGCAAACCCTTACACTGCAGGAGGTGAGCTTGCCAGACCCTGATCCTCCCGATCTTTTGGGGTTTTTTGGCTCTGGGTTTGGGTTTAGCAGCTCAGTGATGGTTTTTGGCTTGCTTTGCCAAGGCCGGGTTGGACAGGGGTTTGAGCCAGTTGGTTTAGGGAAGGTGTTCCTGCCCTTCCAAGCCAAACCATTCCATGACCCCGTGCAGAGCAGGCAGCGGGGCCGGCAGCTGCCTGTCCCGGGGCGGGGAAGCCCCGTGTGCTGCACAGGCCTCAGTGCATGGGCTGACTTGTTGGGGTTTGCCCCGAGCAAACACTGGGGCCCTTCTCGGGGAGCAGAAACAGCCCTACCACAGTGCCTGCAGCAAAGGAACCTGCTCTGAGCACCCCCCATCACCCCAGCCCAGGGACCAGCTGGGCCAGCGGCCCCAGAGCACGTGGCCTCCCTGCCCAGTGGCATCCCCAAAAGCCCTTTTCTTGGCCATCTCATATCAGGCACCAAAACAAAGCTTTTGTTTCAAGCTCTTGGCCTTAATCTGTCCGCCCGCAGATCCTGTGCGTAAAAGGGAGACCAAATCCTTCCCTCTCTGGGGGATGGCGGTGCTTGCCAAGGAGCCGCAGGTTTTGTCTGCAGGGTTTGTACAAACCCTGATCAAAGCAGTGGCAGCTCAGTTAATAAAGCTGGAGCCCACCGAGGTGGGAGTCAAGTCTAAGGGCAGCTCCTCAGGTGAGGGCTGTGCCTCCTGTGCTCTGTCTGAATTGGGTCCGATGGAAAAGAATCATCTGTGATTAAAAATCGACGGTAATTACATAATGGGTATGCACCAGATGATGCCCAGACAAGCTCCCTCCTGGGATTTCCCAACTTTTGGAGTGTTTAACTTTGCAATCATCCTAAAGAGCTTCCTTCTACCATGGGGGGTGTAATTATTGGTGTTACGGCAGCACCCAGTGCGATTGCACAAGGCTCGGAAGTGGCACCGGGATCACCAGAGCCAGGTTGTGGCCACCCTGTCTCTTCTGATAGCTCTGGGGCATCACCAGGCACGAGAGATGGACCTCCCCATTCCATTCCCAGCATCACAAGGGCAATAAAAAATGAGTAAAATAAAAGAAAATTAAAAAAATAAGAGAGAGAAACTGCTTTTTGGGTCTGCTGGCAGAGCGAGCGGGGCAGCTGAGCCACGTGCTCGCTCCATGACCAGTGACGAAAAGGCAACGTCAGAATGTTCTTGATGGTGGGCCAGCTTTTAATCCATGTATTTCAGCAAAACCCAATTTGTTCCTTAAGTTTTGTGGAAGCGGGGAGAACTGGGGGTGTGGAGAGCTTGCCTGGGATTAAACCTGCCTGAGAGCCAAGCACGCCAAGCTCGCGAGCCCAGGGAGAGCTTAATTAAAGTCAACGGAGAAGCATTTCCAAGAAAATAATACGGGCTATTTAAACGGGATATTTTTGTTCTGGGCCCAGAACGTCTCCTTTTCCCTCTTCGGTGTCAGCTTTAATAAAACAAAATGAGATCTCCAAGAAAAACAAATTGGAGCTCTTAAAAGGCGCTGCGGAGATAAAAATCAGTAACAGTGTTGCTGGTAACACCTTGGGTTATTAAAACGGAAAGAATGCTAACGATGCGATTTGCATCGGCCTTTCTTGTGGCTGCTCCCGGCGGGAGCTGCTCGCCCGGGGAGAGGGGCACGGGCTGGCGAGGCCCCTGGGCTGGGGGTGCAGGGAACGGGCGGCTTCACTCCTCGCTGGCCGGGTGGATTGGGGCATATTTGGGAAACGGTCACGCGGGGGGGATTTGGGAGGGCTTTAGTTTCCCTCCCTAAGGCTCTGCTGACAGCTCGCGGGGTCTGGAGTGGCGCTGAGGTCAAATAATAACAGGCTTGGAAAAATAGCAAGAATCAGGATTTCATGGACACTGAACTTAAAGTCAGCTTAAACCAGGGCTGGTGGTGGTGGGGAGGATGCCATAGCCCATCAGTGCTCTTGCAGAGGTGATGAACGTGTGGATGGAAATACCAAGTTGACTTCTTATGCGGCTTTGCTTGGCACACCGAGGTGCCTGGCTGGCAAACTGGGGTCACCTCCTCTAAAACCAGTGCCCTGATCCCACTGGTGAGGCTGAGTGTGCCGAATCCCGCACTACTTGGCTGCTCTCACAGTGCCCTGGCCATTGAGAGGCTCTGCCAGCTGCCTGGTCACCTGTTGCTCCCCAGGATGCTGGAGCAGGGATGTGGGAAGGGCTGGGGATGCAGGAAGGGCTGGGGAGCAGCTTGTGATGTGGGTTTGCCCTTTGGTCCCTCCACCATCTGCTTCTACCTCCCCACAGTCAGAGTGGATTCAAAACTGCCCCATTTATTCCGTGTGCTCCCATCCTGGCCAGAGCTGACCATCTCCTGGTTGGAAACCTCCTGCATATCCACCAGGGATAGGAGTGGGGCAGTGCACAGACACAGGGGTGATGCTTATGCCCCAACTTTGGGGTGAAGAAGCCAAGTGCTGCTGTGGGGTCCTGTCCGTCCATCTGTCTGCCAAGCAGGGGGGTGCTTTTGGAACAGGGTGTCTTTAAAATGCCCAGGGTGATGCCATCAGCCCCATAAACCCACCAACAGGGATGCAGAGGCCAGCCCCTGCCTTGCTGTCGTGCCCAGCTGCATCAGATAAGGCAATTATAACTTTATCACTTAATTGCAGAGGGTAATAATAGCAGTGGTATTGAGATAGGCTGATGCCAAGGAGGGAATATCGATGGTGTTGGGGTTTTATTTTTCATTTTTAAAAATAAACTCGTTGGGCCCTCAGTGCTGCTGGAGGTTTGGGGTCTTTGTGGGGCTCCTCCTGACCTTACCTACTATGTCCCCTCCCCGTGGGGAAATTCAGCATTAAGCAAAAGTTGTGCCAACCACCCTGATGCCAGGGAAGCTGGTTCACAGCCTGTGAGAAACCACCCTGGGAGGAGAAAGGGCACAGACTGACAGAGGTGTTGTCAGCCACTTTCGGGACAACTTTTCCCTTTGCACCTCGGGAACATGATTTCCATCCCTCACAGGTTTTTCCTGTCTCGCTCTCAGGTGTGGGGTGCACGCTCTGCACTGCACGAGGGCACGGGGCTGATGCTGAGTGTCTGGATGCCCTTGGGAGGGACAGCCAGGGATGCACCCTAAAGCCCTTGCACCAGGCCCTTCTGCTCTGGGTGTCGTGTGTGAAGCGCTCGCCCAATGCCCCAGGTTCATACCTGGCAGCTTTCCCAGCCTGCTGGGTGGTGTGGGAGAGGTGAGTGAGGCATTGGCCCTGATCTCTCCCCTTGTCTCTGACTCACGTGGCCCCAGTTTTCCACTGTCCCCGTGGAACCCTGTGCCGTGAGGTGAGCACTCCCAGCATCAGGATTTGGGGCATTTCCCTGCCCAAACTGGCCTGGCAGGGGCTTTTCTGCCTTGAAAATGGGCATTTTCAAGACCTGGGGTAGGTCTTGAAAAAATCTGAAGTTTTACCGTGCGTTCCCGATGTCTGTAAGGCTGGGTGATAAAAACTCAGGTCACCTGGGGACAAGGCACAGCTTTTGACTGGGAGAGCTAAAAACCCCTTGGGATCTGCATTTTAGGAGAAGGCCTTTATTAAGGGAGCTTCATAAAAAATCAAATGTTTTGCCCAAAGCTAAGAAATCATAGCAGATTTTTTTAAAGCTGTTAAACTCTGCCCTGCTTCAGTGTCAACCAAAGCGTGAACCAAAGAGCCTGCAGAGGAGGTACTTCAGGTCCTGGTTTGACCCCTGTGACTGGCTGTTAACTCCCGCTGGCCCATCCTAATCTACATCCGGAGATAAGATTAGGCTCTGTCTGGTTTCCAGAGCTTGTCCTCTCCCTTGGGACGGCATCAGCCAGGTTTCCCAGCCCCACCATCTGCAGCCTCCCCCCTCCACAGTTTGTGTCCCACTGGCCTCATAAACAAAGATGACGTAAAAAAATCCCCACAGAAAGGAGTTTTTACAGCAGGGAGAGTTCTTCTGCTCTGTGAAGGTGGACAGTGTGACTTTTATTCCTGGATGAAGAAGGAAGGAGGAGGAAAAAACCAACCCCAAAAGCCGCAGGGAAGATGACGCGAGCACAGAAAGCGATGTCTTTGAGGGTTATGATGTTTCCTCTGCTTCCGAAGCAGGAATTAGCTATTGCAAAATGTCAGGCACTGCTGGGTGATTCCAGCCCTGGCCACGAGCCGAGACTTTTTGCAGCAGATAACTCTTGCTTTATAACCCAAGTGTGCCGGGGCAAAGCTCAGGCTTCCGGTGAATATTTGAATTTGGGAAGATGATGAACCAAAAAAGCAGGACGCGGGGCTGGTGTGGAAGCAGCAGGTTGTTGGCTGGGTTCCCCATTAGTCAGGGCTGGTGACGAGTCGATCTCCTTTTCCATTTTCTTATGAATGAATCAGTTTTGGCTCAGCTCGATGGTCAGACTGGTTAAACGAGAAGCAGCTGGTATCAGTCTCATTAGCACTGGAGACAAAAGTGAGCCTCTCCCTGGCTCTGCAAACTCCGCGTGATCCCGACTGGCCCGCGGCCGCCAGGACTGGCAGCAGCACAGGAGCCCCCAAGCCCTGACTGGTGCGGGTTTGGCTCCTCCATCGCCCCATTCCTTCCACCTCTGTGCCCCTCACAGTGTGTCCTGGACACACTGAAGTTTCGTGGCCGGGTCACACCAAGAGGTGGATGCACACAGGGACCTGCATCCCGAGCCTGCTGCTCTCTAGTGCTTCTGTCCTTGCTCAGTGCCACAGCAGAGATATTTCTGGGCACAGTTTCAGCCTCAGGTTGCCTGTGGTACCTGCAGGGAGCACGGCTGTGGTTACTGTTCCAGTCTCAAGGCAGCCCCAGCTTGGAGTTGGTCCTTGGCCAGAAGAAAAGGCTTGACATTTTGCCACAGCTTCAGATGTAGCAGCTGGGATCACAGAATCACAGAAGGGTTGGAAGGGACCCATCAGGATCATTGAGTTCACCTCCTGGCCCTGCACAGAACACTCCAACAATCCCCCCTGTCCCTGAGAGTGTTGTCCAAACACTTCTTAAACTCAGACAGGTTTGGTGCTGTGCCCACTGCCCTGGGAAGCCTGTTCAGTGCCCAACCACCCTCTGGGGGAAGAACCTTTTCCTCAGATCCAATTTAAACCTCTCCTGACTCATCTTCTTGCCATTTCCCCAAGTCCTGGGTTTGGGCACCCTTCCTCCCCAGGGCAGGGGCACGTGGGCAGCAGTGAACTGTGGTTGTCTTTGCTCAGCCCCGTGGTGCAGATTTACACCAGTCCTCCCTTCTTTGCTGGTACCTACCGAAATATCTGGCTCCCAGCACCCCTGTCCTGCTCTGCTTGGCCATAATGCCGCTGCCATGTGCGTGCACCAGCTCCCTTGGGAAGGATCATTCAGAGGCTGAGCAATCTCATGATGCTTCCATAAACAGCACCCCCAGGGCTGTCACAGAGCACGGTGCCCTCCAGCACATCAGACCCAGGGAGAGCAGAGATCCACCCTGTGCTTGGGGCTTTGCATTCCAGGCCTGCCTGTGGCCCCTCACGTCCCTCCTTACCCCAAAATCCTGTCAGGCTTCACCTCTGTGCTGCTGAATCTACCTGGCACCTGCTTTTCTCTTTGTCCCTGGGCACAGATGGGCTTTACAGAAGTTGGAGCTCAGGCACCTGAAAACAAACCCAGGAACTGTGGAGTGGGTTCCCTACAGCAGTCCCACACCTGGCACCTGAAGGGACAGGGTCGTTGTGATTCCTCCTCTACCCCAGAATGCCGTATTTCCCTGCAGAGGAAGAGGAGGCTCCCTGGTCACAGAGGTGGGATGTGTGGATTGTAACGCTGATTTGCAGAACCCAGTCTTACCCAGTGACCAACAAAAGCCTTTATTAACCTCCCCTGTTGTTTATTCCCACTTCAAAGCCCTTGATGCAGCAAAAAGCAAAGGCATTTCCCCAGAAATGCACATTAATGTTTCACCTGCCTCCAGAGCCCTTTGCTACCGAGGCCTTGGAGTGGCCCAGGCTGTCCCTGGTTCCCCTCGGCCTGTTAAATCCTGCGTGGCTCCAAGGGAGCCCCGGCCCTGCCCATGGCCGTCACCTGGGGTAAACCCTGCGGGGCCTGGCTGTTCATAAATGTGTGTGTGTGTGTGTGTGTGTGCACAGCAGCCTGATGCACAGATGTGTGTGTGGATCCCCCCACACGGCGCAGCAGCAGGAGCGGGAGGGTCCCAGGGCTGGGGATCATCCCACAGTGAACCCCAACGCCTTGGCTGTGGCTCTTCCCCACCCTCCCGGAGCACCAAAGGGCAGGGCTGGCCCTTCCCTGCACCGTGGGGCCGGTGTCTGAAAAACTTTCAAATGAGAACAGGTCAGCCAAAAGTGACAGCCCTTTGGCAAAGGGGTGGAACCTGTTCCTTGCTGGGGAATAAAAAAGAATTAAATGAGAAATTGCTGTTTTTCGCTTTCCTTTAGCAATCAGATTTGCTTAATTACAGCCTGGTTTATTTTGCTGAGATATCCAGTTGTTTTCAAATGTTGTCTTTAATGTAAGGAAGCTTCAAGAGATTAAAATCACATGGATATTTTACCCCTTGTTTGGCCTCTGGGTGTCTGGTTTAATGATGATACGCAAGTCTTGTGTCATTTGGGGATCTTTTTCCCAATCATTAGGTTTCAGGAGCACTAGCCAAAGGCACTACTGTCTGTGCTGCAGGCCCAGGGGAAGCTCTCCAGCACTGGAGGAGGAAATAATTTCCCAATGGCTATCAGGAGAAAAGCCCAAATGTTCCACCATGGAGCTGTTCCACTGCACGGACACAGCTGAGGCAGCCCAGGATGCTGCCCAGACTCTGTGCCTGCTCAGGGCTCTGCTCAACCTGTTTAAAAATGGCTTATCTTCATCTATTTTGATTTTTAAAGATATTCTCTCAATGGAGGGGCTCCCCAATGGATCACTGTGGTCAGTCTTGCCTTGTACCCCTCATGCTGCAGGAGGGTTTGGGCTGGGGCTGAGCCCCATGACTGGTGGAGACACTTGTGTGGCAGAAGAGCTGAGATGGAAGAGGCCATGGCAGGGAGGTGTTATCTCCTTTGTGAATGAAGCTTGGGGGCAAAACAACTTAAAAGCTACCTGATGCCTCGGAAAGTGCCCGCAGCAGCCTCCACGATTTTCCCTTTCATATTTCCAGCCCCGTGTACAGTCTGGTGTTGGGCAGACTTTGTCTTCGGGGAACCTGGGGCTGTTCTGGGTGTAAGCAAATAAGTCACATATCTGAAATATTTTGGTAATATTTGGGTGGTGCCATAGGGGAGGCACCGCCGCCGCCCCGGCGCTCTCCACTTCGGGGTGTTTGTGCCGGAGGGGCTCAGGCTGAGGTTGCCACAGCATTTTTCCCTCTGGAGCTTGGAGCAGGGTAGTTATGGGCTGGGGGTGTTTGTGGGGAGGATGCTGCACATGGGGCAGAGCCAGCAGTGCATGTGGTTGGTACTGGGGAAAACATGGGGGATGCTTTCTTCCAACCTCACTCATCCTAAAGGTGCCCCAGCCTTGACTGGGGGATGCTTGGGAGCTTTAGCTCTTTCCACACCATCCCCACCCCATCCAAGAAGTGCTGTCCAAACGCTTCTCAAACTCAGACAGGTTTGGGGCTGTGCCCACTGCCCTGGGGAGCCTGTTCAGGGCCCAACCACCCTCTGGGGGAAGAACCTTTTACTGAGATACAACCTAAACCTCCCCTGGCACTTCATGCCATCCCCATTCCCACCCCCTTCAAAAGACAGCAGGGGACACTTGGTTATGGTGAGGACACCCCAACCCGGGGCTGGGGTGACACAGCCCTGGAGAGTGACAGGAGCTGAGGTTGTTCCTGCTAGAGTACAGAAGGTGTATCACTACCTTCAACTTCCTAAGCAAAAAAAAAGGTAAAAGGTGCAAAAAACCATAATTAGCAGTGTCCTCTGTCTGGTGAGGGACAGGCTGCACAGTGGTGCTTGGAGATTTTACAGCAAGGAAGGTGTTGGTTGAGAGAAATACTTGGAGTGCAAGGAGAGTAGCCCTTGACTGGGGAACTATAGATACATACAAATAATATATCCTGGAGGGATTTAAAAGCCATGTAGATGTGGCACTTGGGGACATGGGTTAGTGCTAAGCTTGGCAGCACTGGGTTAACAGTTGGACTTAATGGTCTTAGAGGGCTTTTCCAACTTAAACAAATCCATGATTCTATGACTCCAAGGTTGGAGATGCCCACAATCAGAGAGTTTGGAGAAAAGTCTGCCAGGGCTAGGAGAACACCATAGATGTCCTGCAACAGCACCTATTTGTCTAAAAAATAGTAGTTTGGGTGCTTGGGCGGGTGGAGAAGCTGTGGCCAGGGCTGGGTTTGGTGTCCAACATGCTGTGACTCTCCTCTTAATCCTCAGGGCTGGCAAAGGGCTGGGACTATTTTTCTTTCTGAGTATCCCTTAATTAGCTGAAAGGGAAGGCTGTCAAGTACCCAACTGGGAGGGAAAAAGATCTTCGTGAGCCTGAGCCCAACATTTTGCCTTCATTTATTTTCCCCGACTTCTTTGTTTTCCCTTTGAAAAAAAGGGTGTTTTTCTCTTTCCCTTCATTTAACTGCTATTTATTTGCTGGTAAGTGGAAGGAATTCAGCTGGGATCAGCCTGGCTCCTGCCAGCAACTGGAGTTGAAAAGTTTCTGTGGGGGAGATGTAAGAGCAGAGCAGGGGGGTTGTTTTTCACCAGCCGCCAGTCCTTGCTCTGCAGGTCCCTGGGTCAGGGCCAGCCAGGTTGCATGGGTTTAATTCTCCTTTTTTCACAAGTGCCCATGGGAGTTGCAGTGGGAGGAGTGTGGACCTGGGCCGGAGGGTTTATTCTCTCAGTTAATAGGAAACAGAAGATGGCTTGGGAGAGATTTGGCAGAGAGGGAAACTTTTCTGTCTCTTTCAGCTTGGAAAAACCATCCTTTCTCACCCCAGTCCACCACAGAAGGAGGAGGGTTCCCAAACACAGTGCAGGGGGGTTGGCAGAGGAGACAGAAAGTGCCCAGTGATTTCACAAGGATGGAGCAGCCTTGGGCCACCAGCCGCGTTTCGGGGGGGGAACCCACCCTGACTCCCCTGGGGGGCCAGCAGCCACCCCATCTTCTCTCTGAGGCATCAAGGGCTTGGGATGCCCCAGGTGCTCTCACCCTGGAGTGTTTTTGGCATCCTGCAGCCGTGTGTCAGGTACAATATCAGCACACAGACAGAGATGTGCTGCTGGCTGCTGGCTGGGTCGGCACTGGGCAGACCAGAGGGATGCATGTGGATTCTGTGCCTGGGTGGGAGATGAACCCCTGACTGTGACATATTGGCTTTGACCCCTCATCCCAGCCTGTGAGCTGTGGAGCTGTGTCTCCATGTGCTCCCAGGCTGGCCAGGAGCCACGGCCCCAGTCCCAGCAGTGATCACGGCCAGGCTGCTCTGACTGGGAAGAGCCACGACAGCCACACACAGGCAGCTGGCAGGGCAGGGCTGAGGTGCTCCCAGAGTCATCCTTCTGCCCTTTGGGACTCTCGGGTGTCTCCCCCAAATGTGGCAGTATTCATCTGGAATTGCAGGCTGGGAAGTGGTGGCCAGCACTGGTCTGCCATGTGCCCCGGCACTGCTGGCCCAGTCCTGGTGCCAGTGCTGGTGTCCTCACAGGCACCTGCCCCCTTCCATCCCTGCTGCTCCCTTCCATCCCTCCTGCCCTGTTTGCAAACAGGAGATGAAGCACTGGGGCAAATTCCTGGAGCTGCACCACCCCAGTCCCCCAGCTGCACTGTCCTCCCAGTTGTCTGTGGCTACAGGATCTGGTTACCAGAACAAGTCTGTGAATTACATGAAGCGACCATGGTGAGGATTCAGAGGAGATGCCACATTTTGGCGCAGGGGGAAGAGAAAGGGGATCACCTTTGGGGGTCCTGTTGGGGACAGGACGATGGCTGTGGCAGGGTGTGAGTGCTGAGCTGTTCCCAGGCTCTGTGCCCTTGTGCAGTGACTGCAGGTGGTTAATCATAGTCAAAGCCTGGTGAAGTTTGGTCAGGTCATGGCTTTTCCAAAGGCTGACAGTTCTGGCCATGCAGCAGCCTGCACGTGTCTGGGGCCGTGTCTGGGGCCACATCTGACCCACAGGGTTAATCATTGCCATCAGCTCTGGGACCTGCCTGGAGACAGCAATGGGAACTGTTCCCCAAAATCACAGGGGGAGGAGCCAGCACATGGGGCCTGGAGGGAACTCCAACCCACCAGGGTGTGTTGAACTGGGGAGAGCTGGGCCTCCTGACACTGACCTTGGCCCTAACCCAAACTCTAACCCAAATCCTGAGCCTGACCCTAACTAAAATCCTAACTCGAACCAGACCCTAACCCAAACCCCAGTCATCACCCTGACTTTGATCCTGTCCCTAGCCTTGAACCTAACTAAAATCCAAACCCTAACCCTGACCCAAATGCCAAACCTCAGCCTGACCCTAATCCAAACCCATACCTAAACCCTGGCCTTAACCTTGACCCTAACCCAAACCCAAACCCTAACCCTGACTCAATCCCTAACTCAAACCCTAATCCTGACCCTAATATTGCCCCAAACCCAAATCCTAACCCTGAGCCTAACCCCGACCCTGACCACAACCCTGACCCTTTGCTCTCCCTTTCAATTTGTAAGGTGGATATTGTGATTTTTGCCCTGTTGGAAGTGGGATAACCCAGAGCAGCCTC
Source organism: Pachyramphus minor (assembly GCA_013397135.1). Taxonomy (NCBI): domain Eukaryota; kingdom Metazoa; phylum Chordata; class Aves; order Passeriformes; family Tyrannidae; genus Pachyramphus; species Pachyramphus minor. The sequence goes on from VYXB01008415.1 coordinate 59,997, forward strand.
TGGCAACCACTCAGGAACCCCCTGCTCTCACTGCTCACCCCAATGGGCCCTTGCTGTTGTCTGTGCTTGGAGCTGGACAGAGGGGAAGGATCTGGGATGCTTTGATCACCCAGTCCCAGCTGGGAGGACCCCAGGGGCTGCTGGTCCAGCCTCAAGCTGCTGTGCTGGGAGATGTGGCTGCTACACTCTGGGAGAGTGTAAATTCCAAATCACTCCAAATTAAGCCCAGAAATCATAAAACTTGGGTTCTAGGCCCCCTTGTTGAAGAAAAGTTCTCCAAAATGGGACTGGGGGCAACTGGTGGCTTCCCCACCATGGTTTCCTCACCCTCCCACTTCAGGGCTCCCACCCTTCGGCTGAGTTTGTTGTATTGCAGGGGGGACATCTGAGGGGCATCACAACTGGGGAGAAAAACTGTGTATTAAAAAAAAGGAAGGATGGAAAAAATCAGGAGGAAGGAGTCCTGGTTTTGGCACGGTGAGTTTGGGGGAGCTGGGCCGGTGCCACCCTTACTGTTGGTGTCCTGATGCTGGAAGGGGGTTTTATACATATATAAAAAAATACTTTCTTCTCCCTGTGGGTGTGTTTTGAAAAGGGGCTTGGGAACAATGAGGATTAACAAGCAGATAGAGAATTAAATGCAGGGTTTGAGTCTTCAAATGTGTGCACATTTCAGAGCATTGGTTTGTGCCAAGACAAACCCTGTCAGGAATAAACATCGTTTTACATGAAAGGCTAATTACAGATTGGTGCTCCACGGGTGGGAGGAGGGAATTTGCACCAATTAAAATGGAACTTTTCTGTTTTTCATAAAATTGCTGGATGAAAATGCAGCCAAGGGCTGGCGAGGTGTTTGACAGGGCAGTCGAAGGGGGGGATGCTCACCCCAGGGGTGTGTTTTTTCCCCCAGTACCAAAGAGTCTTTGCCAGTTTATTTGGCCAGGAGCTGTGGGAGGGCACTGGTTTTGCCCAACATCCGTTGAGTGCCAAGAGAGCCCTGGGCTCTCACCCAGGGAGATGGGACATGGGCAAATGTGGTCCAATTCAACATCCTTTGGAACCACCCAACATCAGGAGAGCTTGGATAACAAGATCCTCAACCTCCTTGAGAGTGTGGGTCACGGAGAGACGTCCGGACAGGACATAGCCCATGTTGAGAAGTTGTTGTGACTGTAGCTCCTGTTTGTTGGGCAACTTCAGTGTGTGGTAGGTGAATCATCCCTCAAAAATTGCAAGCCAGAGGCAACTCAGAGAATAAAAACCTCCCTGGCCTGTGGAGTGGAGTGCTGGGAATTAAAATCCAGCCTGGGCACATGGTGGGTTTCAGCTGCAGAGCACATGCTGCCTTGTTGCTTTTGGATGGATTTCACAGGAATTTGCATTTCTGGACCAGCTCTGAAGCCTTCAAGGCTGAGACTGTGGATGGGGAGGACATGATGCAGCTCAGAAACAAGCTCTAACACCATTTTGCTCCAACCAGGGTCGAATTTTATGGTTTTGGAAAGAAATGATGCAAAATAAGTCTGGGGCTGATCTTCTCCAAGATGTTGAGCACACGAACCTCAGGCAAACACTCCTCTCCTGCTCCTGCCAAGCAAAACCACAGATTTGTCTCCATCTCTACTTAGCGTGGCCACAGGGCAGCTCATATTGCGACTTTTCTCTCACATGAGCTGATATCTGTCACTTAGTGGTTACAGGAGGTGGCCTGGGCACCATCTCTTAAAAGTCCCCTGCATCCTTGAGAGCAAGGGAAGGCAGAGAGGCACGATCAGGAGAGATGTGATGGGGTTTCTAAAGCAAAGTACATTTCCAGCCTGCTCTGCTCCAGGGCCGTGTGCTCGTGAACCAATTAAAAATCAGTATTCTGAAACTCTCCTAGGACAAAGACTAAATGGACACTTGCTGGGTCTGGTCTCTGGGAAGGTGTTGCCTTGTCCATGGCCACAGCACCATGTCACAAGAACAGTAGCTGCCCCTTCTACAACATTCACTTTTTTCCTTCCTCTGTCCTAATTACTGCCATGAACATGGCACTGAAAGGGTCTTTAGTCAGACCTGGCCTTGAATAATTCCTCTGAATAATTCTATTTATTCCAATTTTCAGGCTGTTGTGGAATTGTTTTCAAAAGAAGGGAGGGGGGAGAAGTCAGCCAAACCTGATAAAGGAGGACTTTGTTCTGAAGCTTTAGGGTATGGTACCAAGCAGGGCTTGCTATACAATTAATGAGTTTAACTGGCTTTAACTGCACGTGATGCACAGTGGCTGCCACCACACTGCCCCACCTCCATCCAGAGGAGCCCGTCTGCTTCAGTTTGGTGCTCTCCAGCTTTGAACTGGGGCTTCTCAGCTTCGATTTGGGAATCCTCAGCATTAGTTTGATGCTTCTCAGCATCTGTTTGATCTGCCTCAGCATTGGTTTGGTACTCCTCAGCTTCTGTTTGGGGCTCCTCATCTTTGGTTTGGGCTCTTCAACTTCAGTTTGGGGCTTCAGAGCTTCGGTTTGTGGCTCTTCATCTTCTGTTTGGTGTTCCCCAGCTTTGGTTTAGGACTCTTTCACTTCTTTTTGCTGCTCTTTGTCTCAGTTTTCCATCCTGCCGTGCGTCGTGGTGGCCTCCTCAGATGTGACTTTTGCATCTGCCTTTATTTAAACCTTGACCATCCCATCCCGGGCCAGGCTGGGCCCGCGGGGGGTGTTGAGCACATGGGGCTGAGCCGCTGGGAGCATTTCAGACTTTACTTTGAGCGAGCAGAGAATGACGCAAATGGCTTTTCAAGGGCACAAGATGAAACAGCTGCTCACTCCTCAGTGCAGATGTGCTGCAGGAGCCCCACAGAGGGGGGGACAGTCCGCTGCCCCCCCACCCCAGCATCCGCCTGGAAAGGGCCATGAGGTTGTTTGGGCTCCCAGACCACCCAAAAATGGAGCCAGGTAGGGCTGGGGAGGGCTTTGAAGGTGTGTGACAAGGTTTGTCACACCAGCAGAGCTTCCCTGTCTCTGGAACAAGTCCAAAAATCATTTATTTCTTGAAGGAGCCGTGCAGGTGGGGAGGAGGAGGTGAATTAACCCCCCCAGCTCCCCTGAGAGAAGTGCCAGGTGCTGGGGAAGGTGACCTGTGTGTCGTGTCCCTGTCCCAGCTGCGCGGCGCGAGCGGGAGAAGCCGCGGGAAGCGAGGGAAGACACTTCCTCCAGTGGCGGATCTGAGGTCACCTCCTGGCCCTTGATCCCTCCAGCCCGGGGTATTTGGGTCAGCGGGAAAGCACAGCTGAGAGCAACGTCCCTTCCTTCTCCCTCCCTGGAGATTCAGTTTTAAAGGAACAAATAGGCTTGGCCACAAGTGCTACACAGTATGATTTTTTAAGGGTGTTCTTTGGAACAATGGACTCAGTACTGGCAGGGTTTGGATCTGTGTCTCAGTGGTGATATTTTCTTCTGCTGTTTCTCACCTTCCTGCTTCCACCTTGTTCTGCTCCCAGAAACCTTTTTCCACTCAGGAAAGTGCCAGTGATGAAGGAGCTTTTCATCCTTTTGAACAGCCTTGTTGGAAAGAAAACTGACCCAGTGTCTGGAGTGTGGGACCCACCTGGACTGACCCTGGGGGCCCTGCCCCCCTCTTGCTGCCATGAACATGCAGCCGTGGTGCTCACAGCCCCCACAGGATCACCAGCCCCACTGCAGGGGGGCTGAGACCCCTGACCCCCACATGCCAGTTCTCCTCTGCCACAGGGTCCCCAGCAGCCTTGTCACCTGCTGCAGGAGGAGACCTGGAGGCCAAAGCCTGGATCCAGAGCTCCTCCATTGTGGGCACAGCTTGGTGGTGTCGGGCTGGTGGGTAAATGTGCTGGTGGGCAAGTGGGTCACCTCCCCAGCTTTCACTCTGTCTTGAGCCCAGAGTGAGCTGTGTTGGGGAGGATGGATCACCTTGGCCACGTTACTCAGAACAGCTGGAAGTGTTCAAGGCCAGGTTGGACAGGGCTTGGAGCAACCTGGTCTTATTGGAGGTGTTCCTGCCCACGGCAGGGGGTTTGGAATTAAATGATGTTTAAGGTCCCTTCCAGCCCACACCATTCTGATTCTGTGTTTTCCTACACCACTGAATAACTTTTCCCCATGGAGATCTTCAATCACTGTGTTCCTCGTACATGGTGAAGGCCACATTGCTTTGGACCAACCACAGCCACCAGTTTGGCTGTCTTGGTTAAGCCAAGGTGGGAAGGAGCAATTTGTGGAGCTTTAGCTGGAGCTTTCCCCTGTGTGAGAGCTGCTGGTGGAATGCTCTCCTTGGTCACCCTCTCTGCTCCAGCAAAGGGGCACCAGCCCCATGCTGGGCTCTTCCCATACCCCAGAGCATCCCAGGACCACCGGGGAGGTCCCATCAGCTCTGGGAGAAGGCAGGGCTGGGGTGGCAGCTCAGGTTGTTGCTATTCCCCAGCCCCCTCAAGGAGCAGTGAGCAGTGGGGGTTATGTCCCAGGGGGGTCCCAGCTGCTGTTTCATTGCTTCCAGGAGGGACTGTGTTGGGAGCAGGGTGGGAATGACTGTCGGGGAGGGACAGTGAGCCTTGAGTTACCTCTGATACCTCCAGCCCCAAATCAGAAGTCACCTTCATTTCCCGCTCACCAAATGCAGAGTGCTTAAAATGCCTTTTTCTTTTCCCCCTAAGCTAAAAATGTCGTTTCTGAAGGGTTTTGTGTTTCTGTCAAGGCATCCTTTGGAGAGAATATTTCTTGGGTGTCACCAGACTGGTTTCCCCCCAGCACCCAGCTGGGCAGCTCCAAAATCAGCCCCTTCAGCCCGTGCTCCCAGGAGATTGTTGGACTCATGGCACCTTGAAAGACAATCAAGTCTTAACCCGATTCCTGTCAAAGTTCTGGCAGCTCTTGAGCTCCTTCCAGCCCCATCCTCATCTGGATTTGGTCCATCCTTTCTTTTAGGATCTGCCTGATTGCACCTCGCTGCTTGATAAGGCTCCGTGGCTCCTGTGGGGGCTTGTCTGTGCTTCGATATCTCGCCCAGGTTATCAGCCACAGAGAGTTGGAGGTGTGGCAGGGCTGGGAATTAACAATCTCATCCAAATCCCCGTGGAAATCAGAAGCAAAGATTCCTCCCTTTTTCTCCTGTGGGCTTTAAATCAAGTCATAACTTCTCCAGCGTTGGAGGAGTTGTTGAAATAAAGGTGGGTAAGCCCCGTCTGCTTTCCACCGGAGCACTGGCTGCCTCTGCCCTTCACATCCAGGCAAGTCCAGGAGAAACTTCAATACCACTTACACAGGTTGCCAAAAATAATCCTTCATCCCCTGGAGTGGATCCAGGGACTACGGCTCCGTGTCCAAAGGGGCAGGTCTGGGGCTATGCTTCACCTGAACTCTGCTATTTTCCCAACCTGTGGTTTTCTGCCATGACTTTCCTCCAACCTCGCCCAGACCCAGATGGATGGGGATCACTGACACCACAATGGGAATAAAGCAGGGGGAAAAGTTGTGTAACCCACTCTCCGGGGGTGTTTTGGTGTGAATCACACCAGGATCAGAGCCGGGAATGAGGCAGCTTTCTCCTGATCTCCCAGATTTTGCAGAGGTTTCCTTCCAGCTCTGGAGCTCGCCCAGCCCTCCCGGCTTCCCGGGGCTTCGCTGGGAAGCACTGGGAAGACAAAACCCTGCTCTGGAAGTGAGGCTATTGTTCTTACTAATTTTAACTTGATGTTCTTCCCCAAGCCTATTTTTATTCATTGCTTGTGGTAAGCTCTTTCTCTAAGGTAGAGCAATTTGCCACAGGACTCTTTTTTTGGTGTGTTTACCAATTTTAATTGAGTGATATCTCCCCTTTACAAACCCAAAGCTGGAGGAGCTTTGAAGCGCCCGTTGCTGAGCCTCCCACCCCAGGTTTGCTTTGATCTCTGCAGGTGAGTGTGCATTTTTGGGGCCAGAGATTGATCCTGCTTATTTGCATGTAAATCCCCGGGTTATTAAGATCAGAATCTGGCCCTTTAAATTTAATACTTTGCTTTATGCTTTTATTTCCGCGTTTCTTAAAGTAATTTCCAAAAATAACAAACTTCAAACATGATGGGGCCATCTAACGTTTTACTGCCTTGGCTGGAGTAGAAGGAACATTTCTGGAAGTATATTATCCAATTTAACGAGCCTTTCCCATCTTGGCGTCGCTCCCACCCCTCACCCCCTCTCGGAGTTGTTTTGGACGGCTCTTTGGATCCGTGCCACCTAATCCTATTAGAAGGACTTTCATTACACTGTGCCTTGTGTTTATAACCAAGAAAATCAGTCAGAGAGGGGGGTCCTCTCCCTCTCCCTCGCCCTTCTTTTTGCCTGGTGTCGAGACAAGAGCCCGGCTGGTCCCACGAGGTTCCCGCGCTGCCCTTGCTTTTCATTTTATTGCTCCACTCTGCATTTATTAAAGAAGATTTTGAAGTAAATTGGGTCCTTGTGAACCTATAATTAATTTGGAAGGGTCAGCTCGTCCCAGGCTGGGGAAGGCTTCTTTGTGTGGTCCTTTTTGAAAGGCAGAGGTTGGAGAGGCTGTTCCATAGCTGGGATTTGCTTTTAGTAGGGACCTGGCTATTTTCTGAAGATCTCATGGCTCTGGAAGGACGGGGTGTTTTTGTGCAGGGCTGTGCTCAAAAGGTTTGCAGAGCCCTTGTTTGGGTTCAAAAAAACCAACCCTGAAAAAGGTATAAAAAAGGCAAGGAACGTGTGTCCTGGGGCTGTGCTCGACAGCCCAGAGCCAGTGCCTGGAGCTGGGAGGGGCTCCAGGAGATTCCCTCCCTTGGGTGCTGAGTAGGGCTGGAGGCCCCTGACCACCTGTCCATTCTGTCCTGCCCCACACACCAGCGAGGGGACCCTTCTCATCAGACCTGGGAGAATTTAAATGTCTTTCCTTACCACATTGCTTTTCTTGAAATGTTGCCTTTCCTCCCCAAAATAGTCACAGAAACCATTAAAAAGAGAAGGTGGAGGGCAGGGGGAAAACGATGGACAAGAGGAAATGCCCTCAAGCTATGCCAGGAGAGGTTTAGCTTGGATTTTAGGAAAAACTGCCCTGAAAGGGTGGTCAAGCCCTGGCGCAGCTGGATGGAATCATTGTCCCTGGGGGAATTTAAAAGCCACACAGGTGTGGCACTTGGGGACATGGTTTAGTGCTGGGTTTGGCAATACTGGGGGAATGGGTGGATTTGAGGATCTTAGAGGACTTTTCCAACTGTAACAATTTCATGATTCCACGATGGGCTGAAATAACCTGTCAATAATAAAAAATGTTTCTGGGAAAAGACAGACAGACAGACAGTGGTTTTCTCCAGAGGTGGGTGGAAGGAGACATGAGGGGATGGCCCTGCTTGGGCATCACCTGGCAGGGCCAGGGGTGTAATCTAACCTGGCATCACCACGTGTCTCATCGGCTCAGCTGCAGCAAGGGCTCCTCACTGAGTGTGGGGCGAGGGGGAGGTGAGCAGTCTCTGGAGAGCAGGGAGCAGGGATGGATGAGTGTGGTACCTGGGAATGCAGAGCTGTAACTCAGGATGGGGAACTCCTCCTAGCCAAAGTCAGGGAGCAGAGGGATCTGAGGAGCTTGGGGAGCTCTTGGCCTGGAGATGTCCTGATGGAAGTAGCACCAGTGGGGGCATCATCACACTCAGAGCAAAGGTTGTCAGGAAAAAGTGTTGGAAGCTCAGTGCATTCCCTGGGGCATATATGAACCCAGTGGAGAGCAATACAAGGACAATTTGTCCACACCTCCAACGCCACCCTGTCCACAATGCCATTGGGCAGCACAAGTGGTGCCTGAGTTACTGATGAGCTGCACTGTTAATTAACAGTGTGATGGGGCTGCCCCTCTGCCTTCAAAGCTGGAGTCAGTCTGTTTGAGCCCCCCTGCCCCCATTTGATGTCCCACCCTGACCATGACCTCTCTTGTCTCTCTCCCCAGCATGGGTTGGCTCCTTGGCCATGGGCATGATTTTCTTCTGCTCCCCCATCGTCAGCATCTTCACCGACCGGCTCGGCTGCAGGACCACGGCAGCCATGGGAGCTGCCATCGCCTTCATCGGGCTCCTCTGCAGCTCCTTCACCAAGTAAGGCTGGGGAGGGGACACACAGATCCCTGGAGAGCTCTTCTTCCTCCCTGTTCCCTCCAATCCCCCCGCCAACACATTGCTGCTGCCTTTTGGGGCAAAGCAGGTGGTTCCCAGCCAGCTGAGAGGTGCCCTGGAATCCCTACACAGCCCACGTGTGCTCAGCCTGTTTCTTTACAAATTGAACCAAGTTGCTCTTTTGCCCTTATACATAAAAAAAAGTGAATTTTTACCTGAGCAAGGGACTGTATTTTATGGCATTTCAGCCCTCAGGTCCTTAATTTGATCTTTAAAACAGGGAGGTGATGTTGGTGTGCCTGTGCGGGCAGCTCCAAAGAGGCACTCACAGAGAAAACTGTTCTCTTTTGCAACCATTTTCACATTTGGTGCTGAAAGTAAATTAATGCTTAAAATAATATTTGATGGATTGCGCCTAAGAGGGAGTTTCTGTGTAGGGCAGACAGGGAGGGGGACATGGACAGGATCTGGAGCAGTTTGTGGTGTTCCTGCTCCGGCGTCTGCGGCAGCACAAGGCCATTGCTGTTCCTCTTTTTCCATCCCTGATCCCATGCCATGAATTTCTGCTGGCAGGCACTGGCTGATGTGCATTTAAATGGCAGGTGTACCTGTGTGTCTTTCCAACCCAGATGTTGGCATCTTTGTGGGAGCAAAAAGAGGTCACCTCTGGAGTAATTTATGTGATACTTGTTAGACAGAGTCTCGGGGGCACCGTGAAGACACCTCCAAAGCAGCATTTGCCTCAGTTCTTTTGAACAAAAACATTGCTTTGGCTTGAATTTCAGTTAAAGTCAATATTGTTTTAATTAAAATGCTTCAAGAAGTGGGGTTTTTAAAGCAAATACACACTAGTTTTCCAGAAGGCGACTTGCTTGCTCCTCCTGCCCACCCTCCATGGGAGCCAGTAGGAGCAGGACACATCTCCCACTCACACTGCTCAGAGAGATCCTCATGCTTGTCCCAGCCCTGGTTCCCTGGAGCCCCAAATCCTCAGCTGCAGGAGCCTCCCATTGTGCTGGGAGTGGGGATGCAGCAAAGGGCAAAGCCCCTGGGGCCGTGGCCGATTGTAGCCAGGGTTTTTGGGACCTAAACCCATCTCAGGCAGCAGCGTGGAAGAACCACCCTCTGCGATTTCCTGGCAGACTTGGCACCGCTCCATCCCCAAAGATAACAGCAATCAGAGAGGGTGCAGTGGGTCCTGAGGGAAGGTGTGCCCTGGCAGTGCAGGTCACAGGAGCTTCCCATGTAATCCTGCTTTCCTTCTAATCAACAGAGCCTGGACACTTTTCCCCCTCTATTGTACAATGTTTGTGCAAAGAAAAAGAGCTGATGGGACCACGGCCGCTGCAAGCGGCTGGTTGTGGTGGGCTTGAAAAGAATATCGAACAGTACAGGCAGAGAAGAATATTATTTCCAGGAGAGCTGCAGAACTGAAATCCCCATTTCCTGCCTCTCACTCTTGGATCACATTCCTTTGGCTCCCTTTTGAGGGAGAAAGGAGCCCCTCTGCAGCTGGACCAGAGCAGGGAAGCTGTGCCGGCGCAGCCGAGCGGAGCCGGGGGAAGAGCAGTGAGGCTGTGGACTTGGCACCGCTCCATCCGGGGGCTGAAGGCTGCTCCTGACCTTCGGAGCCTGGGGCTCCTGCTCACCCACAACAATGGAATTCTTCTGGTGCCCCTTGTCAGCTCCCCCCACCACAGCTGGAGATGATCCCCCCAGTGCTGGCTTGGCTGCAGGCTCCGGTGCCAAGTGATACAGCCTGAGTTTGGTGGGCTGAGGCAGGTCTGCACCAAGGCTCATCCCCCCTTTATCTCCTGGTTCCTCTAAAATGGGTTTGTTTTGTCCAAACAGAGGAGCAGCAGTTCCCAGCACTACACCAAGCTGATCCAAAAACCCTCTGAGCAACCAAGCCTGTGCAGCAGGACTCCAGCGCCCAGCTCAGGCCTCCTGCTCTCAAAATGTTGGGAGTTTGGTATGAAAACCATGAAAGAAACCAAACATGCTAAAATGCTGAGCTCTGGGAAAGGCTGGATGGGGTCAAGGTGAGACTTCCTCTCTGCTGCCTTGCACAGGGCTGTCTCCTGCAGCTCAAGCCACCACAGATCTTGTGTGCCCTCAAGAAAAGAGAAATCCCAGTTAAGGCTTCACCTTCCCTCCGGTGTGAAGGGGGCATTTTAGTGTGTTTAGATGATGGCCAGTTCAGCAGGGCTGCCTTCATATGCCCTCCCAGCCCTCCTTCTCTGCACAGCTAAGTGTTTGTAGGGGTGGTTGAGTCGCTCTTCATCTGCCTCTCCTTTCCCTCCACAATTTCTGCCCTGTTTATCCTGCACAAAGGAATCCCCCCAACTTCTGCCAGCAGGGATGAACCAGGGCTGTTCCCACTGAGAGCTGGAAGAGAGAGGCAGCTGATGGAGGGAGACCTCTTTGTCCCAGAAGATGTCATCCACGGGTGACCTCGTTATCCAAGGGAGATGATGCTGCCCTTCCCACTGAAGAGCAGCTGGCTGATTCCCAGTAAGCAGGCTGGGAAATCCTGGCTAAGAAGCATGGCTGGAAGGAGCCCCTGCTCATGCAAGGGTGTCTTAGCATCAACAGTGAGCAGATGGGAACCAGGGCATTTGTCTCCACTTAGCCCACACTTCAGCTTAGCTGCAGCACCAGAGCTGGTGCGACCCCCCCGAGATGGCCAGCGCTGGTGCGTGGGAGGTCGGAGACAGCCTGCGTGGCCCAGCTGCTTCCCTGGCTCCCACAGAGGGGGCTTCTGATGTGGTTTCATTCTGGAGTAGCTGGAAAGTGCCTTTCCTGACAGTCATTTGTCTTGGAGCCGTTGGGCACAGCAAGCATGTTCTGCTTTCTGCTTGGCAAGCTGAAGAGACGAGCGTGTAATGGAAGGAATGATGGGCTTGTAAAGGTTTTCCCAACTTCCAGCTGCTCTGTTAGATGTGGGCTGCTGTCTGCTCGCTTGCTTCTCAGGCAGCACTCAGTGCTGCACAGGAGGGACGGGCACCTCTGTCGCGCTCTCGGCCCAGGCAGTATCTCGTGCCACACCTTTGCAGTTGGTTGTATTGCCCAGTGATGAAGAAAAAATACCCTTCATCTGGAGAGAAACACAACAGGTTGTTTGCATGGCCTAACACCAGGCTCCTTTCTCAGATGCTTCTCTTGGGAAAATTGGGCTGGCAATTGGGAAGCAGCTCCTTCCAAGGGCTCTCAGGACTCTCCGTCTGCTCTATAGAGCAGCGACTTCACTCCCTCCTCGAGTGCAGCCACCAATGTAAGGTACAAATGAGGTCTATTAACTGTCTAATTTAAGCTCCCAGAGGAGCTTAAAGAAGAAGAACTTAATTAACCAACCTGGAGCTTGGGCAGAAACACCATGTTTCCTTCCTACGTGCCTAATAACCAGCAGGGTTGGTGCTTTCAAACACTGGATGCAGAATGTTTCGAATTAGTCCTTTCAGTGCAAAAATAAAAAGGATTTCTGGCTAAAAATAGGCCACCCTTCCTACCTAAGAAAATCTTGTTTGCTGCAATTTAAAGACCATTGAAGTTACATCAGCTTCCCAAGGAGGGCAGGTTGGCTGCTGCTTCTCCTGGTGGCAGAAAGCTCTCCCCACCTAAACTCCATTTTCCTGAAGATTTAACGTGCCAGCTGTGAAGTGAGGATAATCCTTGCTTTGGCTAGGAAGTAATCTCCTTGGGGTCAGACTGTCTGTGTAGCCCCTGTGGTATGTGAGCCCTGTGCCTTGACACCCTGTTCTGCAGGACCATGGGGCAGGAGGTTCCCTGACCGTCCGTACCTCTGCCTAAAGTCACCAGCTCCATGTGGTTCTTTCCCCACTAGGTCCCTGGAAGTTCGCTATTTCACGTATGGGATCCTCTTCGGCTGTGGCAGCTCCTTTGCCTTCCAGCCCTCGCTGGTCATCCTTGGTCACTACTTCAAGCGCCGCCTTGGCTTGGCCAACGGCATCGTGGCCGGCGGCAGCTGCCTCATCTCCGTGCCGCTCCCCTTCTTCCTGAAGATGGTCGGGAAGGCCATTGGGCTGGCACATACTTTCCAAGTACTCAGTGCCTTAATGCTCATCCAGGTCTTCTTGTCCATGACCTACCGGCCCATCCTGCCGCCTTCCTGTGACTCTCAGCACGATGGGCAGGACAAGCTGGGCAGCCGGAGCGTGCGGCAGCAGTGCTGGGCCCAGACGCGCAAGTATTTCAACTTGAGGGTTTTCCGGAGAAAGACCTATCGGATTTGGGCCTTTGGGATCGCTACTGCTGTCCTGGGATACCTCGTACCTTACATGAACCTGGTAAGAGCCTTGGCTGGGACTGCAAGGGGAACAGGGAGGGAGCTCCTGCAAGTGAGGAGGAGGTGGCAGGGTGGGGATGGGCAGTAGGGGCAGAGGCACCAAAGTCTCAAAACCAAGAAACTGCTGCACATCCTGTGAAGAGGAATAGTGATGAGAGGATACGGCCTTTTAATGCCTCTGTGTGTCCTCTGAGCCAGGGTGGGCAGAGCAGCCACTTCCCACGGCTCCAGAGGACACGCATCGGTAGCAGGAGAGGAAGGGCCTGTGGGTTTGGGGTGGGCAGGGGTGGTGTGTGCAGGTCAGTGTGGTGAGGACATGAAGCTCACACAATCACCCCCAAAAACATGAGGCAGCTGCAGGAAATCTCATCCCTTTTGGGGAGGTGACAGGGATCAATTCTACTGAGGCATCATGTCCTTGTGTCCTTCCCTCCATCTAGGTAAAATATGTGGAGAAGCGATTTCAAGAGACCAAAAAGGACTGGATCCTGCTGGTTTGTCTCGGAGCCATGTCGGGGCTGGGGCGCTTGGTTTCAGGCCGTATTGGCGACTGCATCCCTGGGCTGAAGAAGATTTACCTGCAGGTACGTTGTGTCCAACCCTCTCATAGCTGCTGGCCAAAAACAGCGGGTCAGGGAATGGTATCTCTACGTTGATCTGCTTAATCTGGTCAACTACAGAGTGCAAACCCTTTACTGATAATTTTCTAACAGCCTTATCTGCTGTTAGGGGAGAAAATTTGCTATAGAATTGTATAAGGGAGTTACACACTTGTCCAGTGTCCATTCAGGAATGAAACACCATGGTACCAACTCTTCCCAAGCTACTGACACCCTCTCACCTTCCTGTGGTTTTTGAAGAACAAACTGCTGAGATCTAGCAGCTAATCCAGCAGCTAATCCTTCTTAACCCTTCTTAAAAGGTTATTCTTGAGGGCCTCTCTGAGACGGGCGCAGCGGATGGATGGCATTGCTGGGTCCAAAGGAGAGAGCAATGACATTGACCTGTTCAGTGCCACCTTCATGACTCTTCCTGCTGCACATGCCCACTCCTCATGCCCGCTTTTGCCTCCCCAGGTTGCGTCCTTCATGCTGTTGGGCATCCTGTGCATGATGATCCCCCAGTGCCAAGGCTTTGAGGGCGTCATTGTCATCTGCCTCTTCCTCGGCCTCTGCGATGGCTTCTTCACCACCATCATGGCCCCCATCGCCTTCGAGCTGGTGGGGCCCATGCAGGCGTCCCAGGCCATAGGGTACCTCATGGGGCTGATGGCTGTGCCCATGACCGCGGGCACACCCATAGCAGGTTGGTAGCGCCGCGGTGCCGGACCTGCACCAGCTTTGGGAGGGACATGCTGGGGGCAGCTTTCACCCATGGTGGTATTTTGAGACTGGGCTCACGGTTTGGAATTTTCTGGCTTGTCCTGTCACAGGGGGGTTGAAGCACGGGTGTGGCATCACTCCATGCTATGTCCTGTAGTATCTCGGGGCCTTTCTCCAAAGGTGACCACTGGGGCAACAGTGAACCAAGGTCACATTAACTTGATTTCTGCTTGAAGATGAGCTAAAAATTGGCAGATATGGATTTTCTGGGATTGATTCAAAGTTAGAGATGGAGACACCAGAGCTCCGCAGGACTTGGGGTCTTGTGTTTAAGCACAGCAATAACTCCAACATCCTTGACAGAGAGGGCTTTGCCAGAGCTGCCTCTGAACAGCAGAATGTCTGCAGCAGCAAGCACCAAGCTCAAGCTGGATCTCTCTGCTTCTGGCAGCAAAGTTCAGTTTAACACCCTTGTGAAGGAAGTTGGGGGCTGAAGACCCCTCCCTGTGAAGGTGCTGCTGCAGGACCCCCTGCATTGGACTTGCTGGGTGAAGGGGCCCATTTCATTGACCGAATCCCCAGGGAAGTGTCTGTGCAGGAGAAACTCAGAGGGATTTTCCAGTGCTGATCAATGGCCATGCATTATTCTCCAAGGATGCCTGGCTGTGTTGGAACTTGCCAAAGGAACAAACGCAGAACATCATTGGGTTTTAAGGGCTGTTGTTTGTGACTGGCAGTGTAGATAAAATATCTGTAAGCAAAGCAGGGCTTCCAGATGGAGACAGTCTGCCGAAGAACAGCCCCTGCCCACTTTTCCCATTGTCTCCTGGTTGGCAAACATCTGGGAAGAGCCACCTGAAGTGTTTGGTTTAACGCGTCTCAGCTTGTATTTGGGATTGTCTGGGATGTGTCCGATTGTGTCCTGTTCTGGTTAAACAGGAAGGATGGCTGAGGGTTTTCCTCTTGCCTTCTTGGTACACAATGTTGGTTGCACACATCCTTCAATCCAGGGCATAAAAACTTCAAGAAATGCAGTGGAAAAAAAGAGATTATTTAAAAAACCCAAATCTCCCCAAATCTGGTGTTTGACGCAAGCTGCAGCTCTCACAGGAAGGAGGAAACAAGCCAGTCATTAGACTAATGAGGGCTTAGACTGATGTGGCTCTAACCTCCATTGTTCTTCTCTTCCAGGATACCTCAACGATTATTTTGGGAATTACGACGCAGCCTTTTACTTCGCCGGAGTCCCCCCCATCATCGGCGGCTTGGTGCTCTCCGTGGTCCCGCTGATCCATCAGAGGATGCTGAAGAAGCAGCGCCTGGATTCCGGCAAAGACAAGATGCTGGTGTCGGAGGCCGTGGTGAACGGGGAGCTGCTGCCGGGCTGCCCGGCCTCCGAAGCGCACATGTGACGCCGCTCCCCGCACACCCCGCGGCCACCAACAGCCTCTCCGTAGCCCCAGCACAGGCCCTTTTCCAGACAGACCATAATTCCCAGTGATTGCAGATGCACTATGTTTGTAAAGGAGAAAACACAAAAAGTTCTTCTAGTTAAAGGCTCTTAACTAGCAGAAACGCTCTTTCTCGGGACAGTTTTGATTTCAAAGCCACCCTTTTTTTTTCTCTAACCATTTTTCTAAGGAGAACTCTCACCAGGATTCAAACTTGATCGACCTCCTGCTCCTCTCCCCAGTTTTCTATACGTCACAACAGAGGTTTACAGCTAATAAATGCCTTTTTCAAGCAGACCATGGATGGAGCTTGTTGAACCTTGCAGCTGTCCATCCTCCTCCTCCTCTGGTGTCACTGGGCTGTCACATCCAAGGGAGACAATCCCCTCCCCATCCAGCACCGGGGCCTCTTTGGAGCCAGAGATCAGAAGGAGGAAGCGTTGCTTTAGTCCAATGCACAAACCAAATAAGTATCAGCAAGTCCTGCTTCCATCTTCTTCTCTCCCCCTTCCTGTTGCTCTCCTGCACACCCAGGGAGCTGCAGCCGGGACGATGGGGAGCTGGGCCAGCTCCACCAAATGGAGCCACATGGGATCACACACCTCCTGCAAAATATGCCTTAAAAATGCATGGACGAGACCAGCAGGTCCCTTGGCCACTTTCTGCCTCTGTTTTCTCACCCAGTGACTAATGATTGGGCTTTTGAGATGCAAAAGAGAGGGCAGCTCCTGGCACAGCCCACAGTGGCTGGATCCACAGGACCAAATCCTTGGGATCGCCACCAGGACAGGCACTTCGGAGGCATCAAGACACACAGGGATGGGAGTGTCTGAATCCTGGATCAGCTCTGTGCTGGGACGTGGCTTCCCTGCTGGGCACAGGGGCACCCACGGCTGTGGGGATGCTGCTGGCTCAGGGCTCAGGGTGCCACTGCTCTTTTTTAGGGGCCAGTTATGTATTATGCAGCAATAACCAGGAGTCAGTATTGGCAAGGGAAGCCCGATGTTCCAAAGGGTTGGAAAGCCCCAGTAGCATTTCACTCGTCGCCTGTGTGTTGTCATGGGGAGCTGGTGCAGGGTCAGTGCTGTCCCTGGGGGGAGAGGGAGAGAGCACAAGGAAATCACACAGCCAGTGGGTACCCACCACACAGAGAGACAGCAGAGTTCAGCCTTGTGGAGAAATTCATCATTGTCCAGAGAAGATTTTAGAAATTCCTATTGCCCAGAGAAGCTGTGGCTGCCCCATCCCTGGGATTGTTCAAGGCCAGGTTGGACAGGGCTTGGAGCAACCTGGGATAGTGGAAGGTGTCTCTACCCGTGGCAGGGGGTAGAATGAGATGGGCTTTAAGGTGCCTTCCAACCAAAACCATTCCATGATTCTGTGATCATCTCCAGGCATTGCTAATGATTGTGGTTAATGAGTGAGCAGGAAAGTTCTCCTGCCCCAGTGGGTCCCTGTGTAAACAAGGAGCCAACAGTGACTGGGGTACCTTTTCCTGGGAGAGAGCAAGAAACAAAACTCACTTTTATCCTGGCTGCAAACCCATCCTTCATTGAATTTTCATTTTGTTCAACTGCCATTAAAAAACTGAGATGCCTGAAGGGGGACGGGGGCCATGGGAATCACCCCTTGGTCTCCAGGCGAGTGTGGGGGTTTGTAACACCAAGACAAATCTTTGCTGTGGATATTTGGGTTCAGTGGAAGGCCCCTCCCGTGGGCAGTGGTGGGACATTTGTACATAGGCTCAGGCCCCTGCATGCCCCTCTGGCCCTATTTTTAACCCATGTTGGTTAATGCATTGTAAGGTTTTGTGGTCCTGTGGCCCTTCTGTCCCCGTACAAGCTGGAAAATTACCTGGTGTGTTGTGATGTGTCTGTTTATGACTATAAAATGAGATGTCTACTTGTCTCTTTCTTCAACACGCTTTTCTATGACTGTTTTTACCCTTTGTGGCTTCCTCTGCTGTGCTGTGGCTCTGCTGACCCATTGCTCAGTTTTGGGAGCCACAGGAGGCAGCTGGAGCCACGTGGGCAGGCAGGGCAGGCACCACGGTGTCCGTGCTCAGCTGTGGTGGGATCTACCAGGCTTAGCCTAGGACAGGGTGTTAAAGTGGTGTATTTTGGGTGGGAAGGAATGGGGTATCTTCAAAGCCCTCTGACAGCTGAAGGAAAGAAAGAACTCATCGTAACTCCTTCTGCGTGGTTTGGGGCATTTATTCACATCGGAGTTCGATGAAGTTCCTTCAATTGTACTTTTTACCTTAATGCCCATGAAGGAGAGCTTATGAGGCATTTAAATTCAAGAAGTAGCTTCTTCAGGCCAAGCAGAGGATGCACAGAGCTGCCTCCAAACCCTGTCTGGGCTGAGCGAGCGGCTGCACGGCAGAACCCACCGATGGCTGTGCCCAGACTATGTTGCGGTAAAACCTCCCTGACTCATAAAGTGATTTATGGTTCAAATCCCAAATTTCTGCAGAATTCACTTGCCTTAACTGCTCCACATGCCTAAAAAAAGTCTTTCCCTGCGGGGAACCTGCAGTTGGTGCAACCACTGCTCAGCACTGCAGTGGCACCAGAGAAGCCGTGTTTCGATCAGGAGCCAGCACTCTGCCCAGGAGAGGGGCTGGCACACATATTTATTCCCACTAAATTTTGGTCTTTGTCCATGGCAAATCCCATTTTGGTCAGAGGAAACCAGCCCTCATCCTATTCCAGACTGATGTCTGGTACCAGTCTCCCAAAACCACATTCAGCATCTTTATCTGGCTGAAATCCATCCCCTGCTGAAGACAGGGGCAAATTCTGCAGCAGGGCAGGCAGGTTTGAACAACAGCAATGAGAGGGCCACCTCATCAGCAAACACAGATGGGAATGGGAAGGGCAAAAGTTGAAGCAGTCTGACAACATGAAGGGAGTATTTGGGGTTGGTTTGTCAGCAAACTGCTGCTGTGGGTCTCGTTTGGCTCTTTAGGGTATCAGGCAGCTTGCAAGGACTTGTGCAGCTGGTGGCATGTGAGAGATGGGATTGTGGTGACTGGAGCATCTATGAACAGGGAGGAATTGCAGTGGTCTCTGAAACCTCCTTTTAGCCTGTGGTGGTCTGGTGATGTGGCACCAAATGTGTCTATACCTGCTGCAAAAAGCTTCATCCCCAAACCCATGCTGTTCCATTAGGATCCATTTATCCTGGCCCAGCACATCCACATCCTCCTTGGGCAGGCGAGGGCTGAGCAGGCAACCCCAATCACAGACAAAACTGCCTTTTGCTCAGTTTTCTGATTAAAAAAAACCCAACCTTCCCCCTCTGCTGTGATTCCTGCTCCAGGAGGGGAAGGGGGAGCCTGACACTGCAGGCTAAGCCAGTTTTGGGAGCCAGCAAGGGCTGGGGAGCAGGTTGAGCTCCTGAGGTGGGAAAGGGGTGGAAGGGAGCAGGGAAGGCCCCACTTCACCCCATGCCTGGGGTGTTTGCAGAGCTGCAGAGCCTTATGTAAGTGTGCAGTGAGCACAGGACGTGTCCCAGCAGCGCCCGCTCGGGGCTGGGCTGGGGCTGCCTCTTAAATCTTTACCTTGAGGGTGTTCAAAACCAACTTGTTGTCTTTTCTTCTTTTTCTTTTTTTTTTTCCCCCTACTGCTCCAGAGAGAGATGTTGGATTTAACTCCTCTCGCTCCTGCCAAGGCATGGAGCAGGACAGCTGAGCTGGGAGGGCTCTGGGATGGTGGTGTTTGTGATGGGAAGGGTAGCAATGCTGCAGGAGCTGCCTGGGAAGTGCCATGATTCATGGCTTAGAGCTTTTGTCAGTTGTGAAACTGTCTGCAGGAGCTGCTTCATTGCAGTGTGCCCTGTCCTGAGCTCCTGTGGCCAGGGACACACACATATCAGACTTCCATAGCTTAATTTTAACACATTCTGGCCACTCACTGACTGGGGTTGAGGTTTTCTAACATTTCTGTGGGAGCTGTGGGAAGGCTACATCCTAATTGCCATCCAAACCTGAGGGCTTCTGCAGGTCTGCTGCAGTACCACGGGGTTTGGGACCCCCAATTTCAAGAGGTTTTGGCTCTGCCTCCCACAAGTGTGGTGGTTTGGGGTACCAGTCGAGGAGCTTCATCACCCTCTGGGCTGAGCTGCCTGGAGCAGCAAGGAGGGAGCTGATCTGCAGCTAGGTAAGGACATTCCCACCCTTCCCTGTGTGGCAGAGCCACAGGAATGTTCTGCATGGCAGCAGAGGGTCTCTTTGGTACATGGGTGCAAAGAGCGACTTGCTCTGGGCAGCCTGATTTGGTGCTGAGGATCTCACCTGCTCTTGCTCAGATCACTCCAGTTCAGCGTGTCAGGAGGCTTAGGGTGGATTTCAACCCTGGCTGGCATCTGCCCCTTTTTGAGGCCATATGGTCCTCAGAGTAAAAACCGGGATAAAGGTGAATCCTCTGGACTCAGGGGGACAGATCCAGCTGAGACCTTTACCGTCCCTCCATCCTTCACTGCAAACCATTCCCAGCCTTCTTGTGCTTCTGTACCCCACGGTTTTGTTTGGGAGTTACCTTGGTTATTTTAGCTTCAATCATTTTCTCACTGGCAGAGTTTGCATCTCCTTATCCAGCTGGAAGCAGAAAATCGGAATGACTTTGAAAGCCCTGGCTCCTTAGCCAAGGCGAGCAGAGCAGCCCCTCCCTCTGCCTTTGTGCCACCAAACCTGAGCTCAAGCAGCTCTTTTGGGTGCTTACAAGCCACCCTTGTAACCTCCTGGGAGAATGATGTGATTGAAAATTGCTCCTTAAATACTCCTCTGAGGTCCTCTGTATAATTCTGGGCAGGGATGGAGCTGGCACCAGAGAGGGGATCCACAGGCCAGTAACAACCCAAAATAAAGCTGTTTCCCTTTCTTTTGAGAGCCCTTGGAAGGAAAGCAGACACAGGGGTGGATGGAGCTCTGAGTGGGCTTAGGAGCCCTGTGCTGTCTGCAGGGGTGACTCTCCCCGTGCCGCGGGGTGGGCATCGCTCCAGGCTCTTTATCAGCTTGGCACGGCCACGCCGTGGACTTTGGCCCTGGTGACAGTGAGGTTATCGCTGGGCTTTGGTGGGTTCACCCCACACAGCCCCTTTCGGGGGGGCTTTGGTGGTTTATTTTTTCAAATGTTGCAATGCCCTCAGTGCTCCTCTCAAGGACAGACACTGCGAGTGTCCCCACGTCCCCTCTTCCCACACACTGTGGTGGCAACACAGGTGCGGTGCTGGGACCCACATTCCCAGCGCAGACAAGGTGGGAGAGGAAAGACACAAAATTCCACCTGTTTCCTGCAAAACATGGCTTGGAAGGAGGCTCTCTACCTCCAAAATTTCTCCTCTTTTTGTACCATACTCCCAGCGCTCCTGCCCCAGTGGGTCCCTGTGTAAACAAGGAGCCAACAGTGACTGGGGTACCTTTTCCTGGGAGAGAGCAAGAAACAAAACTCACTTTTATCCTGGCTGCAAACCCATCCTTCATTGAATTTTCATTTTGTTCAACTGCCATTAAAAAACTGAGATGCCTGAAGGGGGACGGGGGCCATGGGAATCACCCCTTGGTCTCCAGGTGAGTGTGGGGGTTTGTAACACCAAGACAAATCTTTGCTGTGGATATTTGGGTTCAGTGGAAGGCCCCTCCCGTGGGTGCAGCCCTTACCCGTAGCATTAGAGACAAGACTTAGTGTCTATTTTACTAAGGAATTAAACTCCTTTTTTTCCTTTTTGTACATTTTTAATCGTGGTGTGTGTGGCAGATGAGTTGTTTACCAGAGCAGGTTTTTGTGTGGAGTTGATGCTCCTCTTGTGGTGGGTGAGGGCCAAATTGCCTGAATGCTGTTGGGGTTTGGCTGCCAAGGCGTTCACTCCAATCATTTCGGGAAAGAAAACGACTTCTCGAGGCCTGAACTTTCCCAGCATATCCTGTTTCAGCTATTTGAACCCGTTAAAGCCAGAGGCAGGATTTTTTTGGGGAGGCTGAGGGCAATTAGGAAATTACCCCTCTCTCCCTCCCCTGCCCTGAAATCCAGCAGTAGGAAGCCAAATATTTGCTTTCAGATGGGTGGATTTTGGAGCTGGCTCCACATGAGAGCACCGGGGCGGAGGCTTGAATTTTGGCCGTTTCGGGTAATTGTTTTTAAAGCAGGACCTCCAAGCTTGCTGCCATCAGCCCTGGTCAGCAGATTCCAATGCCATGCCTCTCTCCAGCCCTGTCACAGCTGGCATTTGCTCCACTGTTGATGGAAAACAGCCTGCCCATGGGTTTTTGGGGTGGGATGCATTGCTTTGCACTTCAGTGTGCTGGTAACGCTCATCCTCGCGGTGTCTGTACCCACTAGAAAGACTCAATAAAAGGTTGCAAGAACTCTCAGTAGCTTTGTAATCCCATGTTTTTCCACTGTGCTCCTGGCTCTGCCTCAGCAGGAGTCGTGTGTGGCTCCAGAATTGGTCCTGGGAAGTGCCCAGGGCTGCTGGGCACGCTGGGCAGACCAGCAGGTCCAAAAGCAATCACTCAATTCAATGCTGAAATCAGATCCTGAAGCCTAAAATTATTCCTCTTTTTTTTTTTTTTTGATTTTTTTACATCTGCTTCTTGTAAGTGATTTATACCCTCTGAAAATTTTGTATCTGGAAGTAAAGTATTTGAATGTGTGTCTTAAAAGTATGACTATCCTTTCAAATGTGAATTTCTAATTGTTGGAAGAAAAAAAAAAGAAAAAGAAAAAACCTACCCCATATTAGCACATTTTGTAATTAATGTTTTATGAATGTTGTTTTAAAAAATTGTGTAGAATAAACCAGTTTTAAAAAGAAAAGGGGTCCATGCCTGTGTTTTGCCTGGTCTCCTCTCCCCACGGCCAGTCTTGGGCACTGGTCCCCCCGCAGCTTTCTCAGATGCTGCCAACTCTTCAGAGGCACTGGAAAGGCAACAGTTTAACCTGGGAACTACTTTTATCAAGCACTTGATACACCTTGAGGAAAGACTGTGCCGAGGTCCTGGTACCTCACAGGGGAGAAGATGCTCCCATTCAATGCTGGAGGGTCAAAGCTGGAGGTGGCATTGGCAGGCGGATGGTCCTTGTCCCACCTAGTGCACCAAAAGCTAAAAATAATAAGGAAAGAAAGCCCTGAGAGCATCACCCAGAGGTGGTCAGTGCTCAGGATGAGCCCCCAGCCACGGACACAGGTTCCCCTCTGTTCCACTGGGTACAACTTCGGGTCTGGCCCCTTCGGGGGCTGCAGCGTCTTTGCCCCACAGGGGCTCTCACACGGTCACAGCACCAGGGCTTTTATTAAACATTATTAGCAGTATTATTTCTTCCCTCTGGCAGTGGTTGAGGGGCAGGCTGAGGCCTTCCAGGTAGGAGCACTGGTCAGAGGAGAACTAATCATTTTTTGCCAATAAGAGCAGTTATGGGAGGGTTGGGGAAGACAGAGGATAATTATCCATGAGCGAGGTTACAGTGGCTGTGAGACACTGAAAACACAGCTTTTATCAAGGGGTTTATATTAATGATTTGTTTATGTCAGGTGCTTTAATTGCCATTAGATGAAAGCTTACACAGGCACTAGTTTTATATAACTCAGGCTCTTTTTTTAATGTGCACCTCACCCCTTTTTCAAGTTGGGGATATTTACTGCAAATACTGTTTAAAAAAAACAACAGGAGATAAGAGATGGTAAATAGAGATTCAAAGGGAGTAAGACTATGGCAACAAGCACCTCTGGAGGACTTGGTGCTGTGCATGCAGGGACAGAGCAATGAGAGGGAATGCTGCATCCCATTCCTGAGAGGGGAAAGCACCACGTGAACGCTTGGAGCTGCACAGAGCTTCACTCACAGGCAGCACAAAACCCCCAGTGCTGGTGTGATATTAAAATGTGATATTAAAATGATCCTCTTAGAATGGCTGGAAATTTGGAGGGGAAGTGGGAGGGTGCTGGGGTGCATAATGAAAGTGGGTTGTGCATCCATGGGGGCACCCAGAGAGGCAGTGGAGGGGACACCCTGCCCTGCTGCTCCCAGCACCCCCAGGAACATCAGCTCATCACAGTCCATCTCCACAAATTCCATATAAATAAATACATACATACACGTTCCACAAATTCCACATAAATAAATACAGACATGCATATATATGTATATACATATACCCACATATATATATGTGTATGTGTGTGTGTGTCTCCAAGGGTGTGTTTGTGCATAGACCCATTGGGAATCCCCTCTCAACCTGCCTGAGCATAGGGCATGGAGCATCAGTCACCTCCTCCTGCTCTGCCAGGATGCTAGATCCAGCCCTAATCCATGGAAAAAGTGGGGAAAAAAGTACCTTGCATCAGAGCAAAACTGTGAGATTTTTCCATGAAAAGGCTGAAAACAAGAAAAAAAAAATCAAACCACCACAACAACAACAACAACAAAAAGGATGTTTTCATTACTGTAACACAGTACTTTAGTATTTAGATATTTGTTCATACACTCAAATTGAAATGTCATGGATTAAACCAAGCTAATTATATATAATTGCTTATATTTGTACTACAAAACACATGTATGTTTTATATATTAAATATGTATAATGACAAGTATGTTTTCTATATTAAATATGAACCACATGGCAGTGTTTTGTATTAGTTTAATAGTTTTTAATGATGTATATTTTTAGACCTATATATGCAAATGGCATCTATCTACCTCTATATTGATTTTTTAAAAATGTATACATATATATACACCCCCAAATATCTCTATCTGTGGGTGTGTAGTGTGTACCCGAGTTGCAGGGTGAGGCTGATCCCTGCAAGGGGTTCCTGGGCAGTCGGAGGCAGCGGGCGGGTGCTGTGCCCGGCCACTCTGCTCCTCTCCCCGCGAGCTCTGGGCTGGGCTTGGTTTTGTTTATTGTCCTCTTCTCTATCTGTTTTCTTTTTGCAGGACTGAAATATTATAATCCATCAGAAAAAAAAGAAAACAAAAAAGCAAAGAGTCAAAAAATCCTTTGCAAGCGCCTTTGAAGGACTTGAAGGATGCACTGAGGAGTGGCAGCAGTTCGGTTTTTTTAATCATCTCTGCGTCTAAATGCAAATCTTTCCCAGAGCCGTTGCTTGCTGTCGTTATTTAAAGCAATAATTTGGAAAAGATCCCTTCCCAGAGCTGTTCAGCCGCCCCCAGGCTTGGCAGGGCTGGGAGGGCACCGAGCCGGGGTGTCAGGGGACCCTCTGCCCCGGGAGGGGGGTATCCAGAATCCATGAGGCATCACGGGAGGGGCAAGGAGAACACACAGGGTGCAGGTGGGGCAGCGCTGGGGTGAGCTCGGGATGCGCCGGCTTTCCTTCGGGAGGGGTTTTAGGGGCTTTTTTAAACGCAGTAGAGAAACCGCTTCGTACTGGCAGCAGGGCAAAGCAAGGGAGGGAAAATAGAGATGTGCTTGAGATCTAAGGGAAACCCGGCACAGGGGAGGGGGAGAGGGGGCAGAGAGAGCAGGGCTGGGACGGAGGGGAGAGAGCCAGCTCCCCGCGCTGGGCACCCGCGGATCCCTGCAATCCGCACCCCCGGCGTGGGGGCAGCCCGAGCCCAATCCCTGTGCGGGAACACCAATCCCTTGGCTCTGCTCTTGGACCCCGTGCGTGTGTTGCTTTACCCCGGCCGGGGCTCCGGGGTATGCCTGGTTTAGCTGTTTTTTCTTTTTTGGCACAAGAGCTGCACTAAACAAGTCTCTCCCAATCACCTGCAGCCCCGCTCCATCCCGCACTGGAAACGCGAGGAGCGTTCGGGGGCTTTTTGGGAGGGTTGTGTAAACAGCCCTGGGGGTGGGGTGCGAGCGAGGCCCCGCGTGTCCCCCCCCGCCCTCGCAGGCTCCAGCTATTCCATTGTTCTGGCACGCACCTCTTCCGCCCGGGATCGGGATTTGATGGTTATAAATCTGCTGTCGTCTCATCTGGAGCATCGCTCAGCCCGGGCCGGCCCCGGTGTACGTGGCCGATGCTGCATCGCCCCAGCAGCTCCTGCTGCCCTCCCGCTCGGTCCCCGCCGTCCTGGACAGTGTCCAGAGTCCCTTCTGGACCTGCCCTGCATCCTGTCAACCCCCAGGATCCCCGTGGGTTTCCTCTCTCCCCATGTATTCTTTTTCCCCCCGTGTTGATGTTTTACTAGTCCCGCTCAGACGAGCACAATCCAAAAACATTTTCTTTCTTTACCCTTTAGTTTTCCTTTGGTTTAATTCACAGAATCACAGAATCGACCAGGTTGGAAAAGACCTCTGAGATCATCAAGCCCAACCCTTGATCCAACCTGCTGTGGTTCCCAGCCCATGGCACTGATGCCACATCCAGTCTCATATTAAACATCTCCAGGGATGGAAAATCCACCACTTCCATGGGCAGCCCATTCCAATGGCTGATCACTCTCTCTGTGAAGAATTTCTTCCTAATATCCAACCTAAACCTCCCCTGGCACAACTTAAGACTGAGCCCTCCTGTCTTACTGAGAGCTGCCTGGGAGAACAGACCAACCCCCACCTGGCTCCCCCCTCCTGTCAGGGAGTTGCAGAGAGGGATCAGGTCTCCCCTGAGCCTCCTCCTCTCCAGGCTGAGCCCCCCCAGCTCCCTCAGCCTCTCCTCACAGCACTTGTGCTCCAGTCCCTTCCCCAGCCTCGTTGCTCTTCTCTGCCCCTGCTCCAGCCCCTCCATGTCCTTCCTGAGCTGAGGGGTCCAGAGCTGGACACAGCACTCCAGGGGTGGCCTCACCAGTGCTGAGTCCAGGGCAACAATCACTGCCCTGCTCCTGCTGCCACACTCTTCCTCAGCCAGGCCAGGATCCATTGGCCTCTTGTCCCCCTGGGCACCCTCTGGCTCCTGTTCAGTGAGCCAGAGTGTCATTTCCCCTCCTCTTTCACTTCCCATGCTCTGTCCTTCATCTCTTCCATCATTTCCCACCTGCCCCTCCTGGTCATGCCACACATGCAAGGAGGATGGACAACCAGCACTGCTGACAGCGAGTGGCTCTCAGGGCATTTCCCAGCCTCCCCCTCCCACAAGTATTTCAATTTATTTAGGTCCATCTTTACAAATTAACACACTATCATCCCAAAGGCACCAGCAGCAAAGACTGAGTCATTTTCAAGTTTATTTAGGAATGATTTAGTTGAGGTAGAAGTCAGCAGTTCCCACAGAGGTTAATCTTCCCCTGCATCTCTTCCAGTCCTTCAGCTGCCTGGTGAGCAGCGAATGATGCTCAGGGAAGGAACACAGTGGTCTCACCTCCATTCCACAAATCCCTGCTCTGGAAAGGAACTTGCAGGCTCCTGAAATGAAGCTATTTCAAGAGCTTTCACCCCTAAAAACCCCTCCAAACTCACCAGCCAGCCTGCAGCAAGGTCTGGCTCTGCAGGCACAGGACAAATCGTGGGGTTTGAGTCTGGGCAGCTGCCAGGGCTGTTTCACTGCTGTAAAAGGGAAGACTTAGAACAGGTATTAAAGCCAAGAAACCAACCCAGGCACGTTGTGCTTCATGGCATTTTCTACAGGACCCATCACAACAAGCAAAGCTGCTGCTCCAGAGCAAAAAGCCATCGCCCTCAAACTTTCAACCTGGAGAAATCACATTCTGCAAAAGCACCCCAAGAAATCAAACCAGTGAAACAAATCTTTGCTGGACACCAGGAGCCCAGCCAGCTCCTCTTCTGGCCACAGAGAATGTGCCATAGCCCAGCTCTCCCAATACCATCCCAAGGGTGCCACCTCATAAGCTTTGCCCTTGAAATCCCAGGACCCTGCTGGCATAGGGTGCCGGAACTTAAGAAAGCCTCACAAATCTGGGACAACTCCTGTTTGATGAAGTAATCATTGTTGAGGGGACCTGACGCCTGGATTTTCACATGCTCGGCTTGGCAGGGGATTTATTCAGGGGAACAGTTGGAGCATGTGGCAGCAGCATCTCATTAGTGTCACGGACAATGCTCCGCCAGTTTAAGTCTAAAAAGTGGGTTTAGTTTTCCCTATATGGCTTTATTGCAAGGTTTTATGGAGCCACAACACAGCTGAGTTTAGATTCTTTATATTAAAAGTCCCAAAACAGGTTCAATCACACTTGAAACAGCTGGGAAGGCAAGGGAGGAGCAGCTGGCCTGTGCTTTTCTCCCTGCCTCTCTCTTTCCAAACACTCCATCCCCCGAGGAGCAGTCAGAAAAGGGAAGAAGTACCCCAGTGGATGGCTGTTCCTGTCCCCCCATCGCTCTGGGAAGCACAGGGTCACCAAATACAGCCTTTCTCCTCCCACTCAGCAGCAGGGCCAGCAAAGCAGCCAAACCCATTCCCCCATGAAGGTCTGGATCTGCCATGGAAACATATCCTGAAGGGAGGAGTAAGGCAATGTGAAAGGTTACAAGGTTTAAGCACCAAGAAGGAGGAACAAGGTTATATAAAGTTTTACAGGTCAGGACAAAGACCTCGAATATATTAAAGAAAATAAACAGAGGGATGAAGTCAGACACACACGTGTGCCAAGGTTGGTTTGTACTCTTTAAGCAATCTGGGGGTTGATCGGCAGCTTTTAAGGAACAAATCCAGGGTTACCCAAACCAAAGGAATTCCTACAGGGAGATGAGGGGCTGGAAACAGTGTCCAGGCAAAGAGCTTCTGAAACACCAAGTGCAGGAGTGACTTCAGGAATCAAGTCCCAGAAATCAAAACTAACGCCTGTGCTGAGACCAAGTTTCAGACTTAACACTTGCAGAGCAAGAAGCACACAGAAATGGGGGAAAAAAGCCTTATCCAAGAGCTCTCCCTGCAGAGAGTGAAGCTGGAGCAGAATCTTGAGTCAGTGCATCCCTGGAGCAGCCCACGACCTTCCTCCTCATCTGAAAAGAGCATCAGTCTGAAAAGAGCATCAGTCGCAGTGCTGGAGCCCCAGCCCAGCTGTGACTCTGTACCAAAACACCCATTTTCAAGCACCACAACACCTTCCTACCCCTTCTTTTGTCTCGGTGCCATCTCGTCTCTCAGGGAGCGGCTCCCACTTCCTACCCGGGGAGCGGAGCCGAGGTGAGGGAAGCGCGGGTAATAAACCCGGCTTCCCACGCCCCACAAAATTTCCTGCCCACTCAAGTAAGTATTTGCACGTACCTCAGCTACTAATTTTAGGATGAAGCTTTTAGCCACATGTGGGAGACTCTCCTGGAAGCCGCCAAGTGGATTTGCAGGGAGGCTCAGCCCTGAGAGCCCTGAGCAGGGGGCCCTGGCTCCAATGGAAACCTGCGCAAGGTACAGCTACTCCTGGAGAGGCAACTTGCAGAGGCTGCTTTGGTATCCCACAACATCCACTGACAGATTTACAGAAGTCTGGGACACAGCAAGATTTATGGCTTCAGTTTTACGTACTAAGAAGCAATAAATTCTTCTGAAGTTAACTCTGTACCATTCCAGCTCTTCCCTTTCTGCCCAGCTTCAAGGCAAATGGTGTATGCAGGAAATAAATTCCTACCACATCCACCACCCTTTTACTCCAGTGCATTCCCACCATAAGAATAAACCCAAGGAGTGATGATCCAGCACAAAATGAACACTTCATGCATTTTATTGAGTCTATTTAAATTTGCATTATGACATCTTACATAAGGAACAAACTCCTCCTAAGTGTTTGCTGGCAAACCTGGTCAAACTGTGTCCAATGACCTCGGAGTATAACTTTGTATTAAACAAATCCAGTATAAACAGATGTAAAAAACAAACCAAAACCAAAATAAAATAAAACAACCCTCCTTCCCCCCCAAACTGTTACATTCACAGCGAAATTCAGGGCTTCCCAACCAACAGCTTTACTAGCAGAGAGTGAAATTCAGGAAGGGGGCTCAAGTATTGTAGCGTAAGGGAACAAATCCAGATAAAATAAATCAAACCAAATTAAATGGTATATTTTCCCATAAGAAAGAAAAGAAAAAGCCTATCAGAGGGGTTGGGAAGCCCTGGTGTAACAGATGCAAACCTCCTTTTTAAGACAACTTATTTGTACTTTGGGTATGTTACCATTGATTCTGTCTCTTCACCCTCCTGCTCCCTCCCTTGTCGAGGGTAAACAAAAAGCTCAGTGTACACAAGGCTGGAAAAATTTCTGAAGTTGTTATAAATTCCCTCAACGTGGCTCCAAGCCAACCCTCATGCAAAGCTCCTCCTCCTGGGAGAAGGCAGCAGAGCACGCAGACATTTCCACAAGGACTGGGCTCCTCATCAGCTCCTCAGTGCTCAGAGACCCTCGCTCAGCACACGAGCCCCGGGGAAGGAGTGAGAAAACCAGCCCACCAGTTCCATGGACATGCCCACTGCTGTCAGGGATCCCAAATTAAGGATGAGACTGGGGCTAAGCCGAAGGGATGGAGGTTTGTATTGCAGTGTGACAGTGAAGATCACCCTGGGAAGTTCACAAACCCCCTCCTGGCACTGCTCAGAGCTGGTGCTCAGCCTTACCTGGTCTGTCCTCACCCTCACATTATCCCCTCCTTACTGTGAGCCCACTGGGTTGTGCAGCCAACTGTTTATCCTGCAGATCCACCAGGGAAAGGGGCCTTTGGACTCCCACATTTGCATAACCCAGACAAGTGACCGGAAACTGGGATGACAGTCGTTATGGTCCATTGTGCCAACTCTGGTGGGAAATCCCTTGTCTGCAAGTCCACACAATGGACAATTATGGCTCCCTCAACCCGTGTGGGGGCTGCACACCAGCGCTTCCTACAAAGGGCCTTTAAAATGCACCCAGTGAATTCCAGGCATGCGGTACCTACTCTAATCAAATCATTTCTAAAACAACTCAATTAACTGCCCCCAAGTTCTTTGCAAAAAACCCAGCTTGTCAAAGAAATAGAAAAGTGCACTTGAAAGGGAAATCCAGCCAACATCAGGATTCTGAAGGGTGATCCCTTCAGTCTTTTAATGGATAAAACCCCAATTAAAAAAAAACATATAAAAGTGAGCACCCACAACTGTGTTGGTTCAAAATTCAAGTTAAACTATCAAACTAAATAAAAAGTACTGTGTGTTCCTGTAGGGCTTGGCCTTGTGACTGCTGTAACTGCTGTGGGTACAGGTCTGTCCTGTCAGAAAAGAATGAGATTCATGCACCACATATTCCCAGTAGGAGTTTGGATGTTTGGAAAAAATAAAACATGGTAACTACCGAGTTGGGCAATGACAAGGAGAATCCTCCAAAACTAAAAGAAAACCTGCTGATCCTGCAGGGAATTACGCTGGTGCTGAAGGCAGGCGAGGAGATCCCACACGGTGGCACTGTGACCTTGCGCTGGTGCACAAGGCTCTGCCTCTCCAAACCCATCATTTCTGTCCAACCAGGCCCCAGAACGTGACAAAACTCACCATTTTAACCCTTCATATGCTGCAGACACAAACAAAACTGTTGTGTCCCTGCTGGAACACCAAGAAAACTGTGGGAAGCACTAAATACTGATGCTCCCTATTGAAATATTTCATAACTTTAAATTAGGCTAATTGTGAACCTTACTGAAGTCTTTCTTATTTTGTAAGCAACTGAAATGTTAATATAGGTTTTTCTTAAATCCAACCGAAATTTAGGTAAATAGAAGCTGAATTACCAGAGGCTGACAACTTGGTTAGATAAAGAAGTTCCTGCTGCATCACTTTAATTTCTGCTCTCTCCTCCAGCCAATGAGCACTCAGCACTAGCAAAAACAGAAGAAACACTGAGAACACTCAAGGTCTCCTGAACTTAGACTAAATTATTTGTTCTTGGTACCAATGGGGGAACCTTCAAGATTTCATTAGTTGCTCTTGTTCCAGAACAATAAAATGTTAAGACACTGCACTCTAAACTGTAACAGAACTGGAAGGGTTGGCTCTACCAACATGATGTTACCGGAATCTCAAACCACAGCCGTGTTTCACGTGGATTTGGGCCAGTGGGCTCCCCTCTTTGTGGTCACCAGCTCTACTCTCAGAGATTCACCTTCAGCTTTCAACACCTAACATGGTCCTCACGTAGAGAAGGGACTTTTCCCTTCCAATTCTACCCTCTGGTAAGTCAGCAAAGCTACTGGAAACTGCAACTGAGAACGTTTACTGTAAGAATGCTACAGGAAGAAATTCAGAAGTGTTATTTCGCTGAGGAAATTTTGGCATAGAGAACTCAGCACCTGAAATCAACAGCCAACTTTCATTTTACAGGGATGTGTGTCCAAGGAAAAAGTCAAAACCAGGAGCTGATTTATTCTTCTGTTCCCAAGGAACACTTGTATGGCATGTCCCACCAGGAGGAAAGACAGCTCAGTAGCCACTCAGGGTTTCCCACTAAAGCAAACACCACAAAGCACACATGTAGAAAATAACTGGAATTTTGGGATGTTGTGGAATCCTTAACTATCCGATGAGATGTTAAAATGACTTAGAGCAGCGATTATAGTTTATGCAACCACCACTCTAAACCACCAAAAATGTGTTTTCATTTGGAGGAAAGGAACAGGCCAGCTTTGGTTTTGTCATCTGGGGAACACACGTTTCCCACAGGGTAAGAGCAGTTCATATCCCTTCGGAACTACTTCCCTGGAGTCAAAATTCATAAAAATCACTTTCCCTCTGCACAAGGAAGTCAGGGGAAAAAAAAATCCTTAGGGAACAAAACAAAGAAAGGGTCACTGGGGGTGAAGGATGTTTCCCCACACACACTGATGAGAGCTGAGGTACATTCTCCAATTCTCAATTGCAACACGTCACGTACATGATTTTAAAGGTACATTCAAATCATTTTCACCTCTCCATCAAAAATATAAAGAGCTTATTGAAGTTTTTTATTGTTAGCCCTAGAATTTGCCACACATCCTAAGTGTACTCATTATCAATTATACTTTTCAAATTTAACCTAATCCTCTAGTAATGTTTTCCTTAATCCTTGAGTGGTTTGCCTGTGGCTCCCGAGTCATGGCTACCACCACTGGATATATCAGCATGACCACTCAACACATCCAGAGATTACTGATACAGCTGATGGAGAAGAAAAATAAACAACCTGCCAGTACCTGTCTGCTGAAGTTACAGAGTTGCCTCAAAAACTGAGAGTAAATGCTGATAGAAAAATTGGGCATAAACCTCACTGAGTGAACTGGCACAAACCAGTTTGTACCATTATATATTTGCAACCATACCAAGAAATAACCAGCCATTAGAACAGTTTCTAATTTTTATCATCTTTTTTTTCAGTGGCATTACTGAGCCAAAACACTGCAATTATAACATTTAATTTCCGTGGGTTTTTTAATGCAATTAAATGTCTAATCCAACTGGCTTTATGTTACAGTAGCTGTTCACATAAATAGTACAGATATGCACTGCTCTTGACAGGCACACAGTCACAAAAGCAGCTCTCTCGTGTTCCGTTTGCTCTCTGTGTGGTGGGGGCTGTATGAAAAGCATTCTTGATTTCTAAGCATGGTACAGTTTTAATTCTTAATGCATTAGTACAACAGTGCATTGGAAAAGTACTGAGCTTCTACAAAAAAGCTTTACAATTTTAAAACAGATTTGTTTTCTTTATTTAAACAAGCATAGGCAATTCTTATATTTCCACAACAAGATAAATATCCCAATTAAGCTAACAGCTCATCCTACAGCGTGCCATAGTGATGGGGAAAGGACTGATATTAGTGTTATTTACACAGACATGTCCAATATTAACCCAGGAGGAAAATTAAAAGTATGTTTAAGTGTGCAATGATATTCATATTATTTTTTCAGATAGTTGGATTTCTTGCAAAAATTCCCCTAAGACTCATGGACATCGAGCTGGGATGACTTCTCAAAGCACTCCTCAGAAGCACGATCTTGAGAACAAACTGTTTATTGAACTGGGATGGCAGGGGCTGGGTGGGGGAAAAACTTAATACTCTTCACAAAGAAAAAAAATTATTTTTAAGTGGGTAGACATCTTTGGACAAGTGAAATTTAACACCCAAACTGACTATAACTCGAAAAACCTAATTAAAGAAATTTTCCAATTTCCGAACCTTGAATCCAGAGAAAAAAGCCTTAATGAGGGAAGATTCACTCCAAGTCATTACTATACACTGAGGTACCACTCAAAAAGTGGCCATAAAGGAAGTGACTTCTTTGCCCATCACTATCACACCAGCTGCTTGGCCATTGATTCAGATCTCCTCTAGACAACACTCTCCCTGTTACCAGAAGCTAAGACTGCTCTGCGACAAATGGGACAAGTGGAATTCTCCGACAACCAGCGATCGATGCAGTGGACATGATACTCGTGGGAACACGGCAGCTTCCGGAGCTTGTTGCCTTCCGTGTACTCCGTGATACACACACTACAGGTTTTCAGAGCATCGCTCTCACCGAAATTCCTCATGGCTAGGTTGTCAATCTGCTCTTTGGTGAGTCCTCTTGGTTGGTCATCGTCATCTTCGTTTAGGAGGAAAAATTGTGCAAGGCTAAGGAATGGTAGAGAACCACTTTCTTCAAACGTGACTGATCCCCTCGTATTCCGGCCTTCCCGTCTGGCCCCAGAAGTTGAACTCGCTTCATGGCCACCTTCGTACACCTCCCCTGAGCTAACATCTGCATTCTCACTGCCTGAGGTCCCCCCAGCTCCATTCTGCGGCTCAGAGGTATCCACGTTGGGGCTGGGGGTTGGGCCGCTAGCATCTGCATCACTATCACTGTACATAAAGTAACTGAGCTCCCCGAAGCCTGTCATGATCTGCCTCAGCATGGTCTGAATGGCAACGGACGTGGTCTCACTCAGGCCTGTGTTTAAGATCCTACGGATGGGAATCCTAATGGTGCTGACATAAGTTCTGACCCCGGCCCGCTCCGAGCGGGAGAACGTGCGCCTGAAGCCGCCGCGCTCGCTCTCGTAGGTGACCGTGTTGTTGGGGGTCTGGGAGCGGGAGCGTGTCCTGTTGGCGATGCTGTCCCTCTGCCGGTACTCCCCCGGCCGCACTCTTCTCACCTGCAGGTCCAGCACTATGGTCGGAGGCCTCTGCCCGGGAGCTGTGGACTCACTGGTGCCGGTAGTTTCTGAAGAACCTGCTGCCTGAGGAGCAGGTCTCGTTTCAGGGGGGGAAAACAGAACTGCATTTTCACTTGGCACCTCAGTCCCCACCGTGTGCTGCCTTAAGGTCACGTGCTGCCTAGTTCTAGAGCTGCCCTCAGCCTCATGTGCTGAGGAGTGGTCAAGGGTTTGAGATGATGGGTTGTGGTGAGGCCGGCGAGGAGCCTCGCTCACTGGATTAATAGGTGACCTACTTCTATCAGTCCTAGCCCGCGTTCTCCGCTGTTCTGGACTCCTACTTCTGGCTCTCCTCTGCCCTCTAGGAGGGGAAGCCTCCTCAGCCGTTACCTCCTCCGAAGTGCTCCTTTCTGATCCAGGCTGCCTTACAGATGGTGATTCAGACCTTGGAATTTCAGAGTCACTTTGGCTGTTTTCCAAATCCTCCCCACTGGAAGGCTCTACAGATGGCTCGTTCTCAGTTTCTGGATTTGTGTTCCCATTGTTACGGTTGACATTTATTTCCAAACTGAATCTGAAGTCACCACTATTGGGGTTAGTCCGGCTCACTGCTCTCCAGGACTGGTTTCCTCGCTGCCCACTCCGTGTTGTATTTCCAGTCTGTCGGACTGAATTAAGCCAGTCAATTATAGAATCTCCATTTGAAACATCTTCTGCGGACTCTGCACCTGTGAAAAAGACAGGGAACTACCAAAATTAGAGGACTGAGCTAATTTTGGAGTGATCTTTTCCAAGAACATAATTGCTTAGTTTAACAAGTGACAATTTAGAAGTGCTGAATCCTACCAAGTGCTGCTGTGGTGTCACACACAGTGACAATTCCCAACTGCCAGAGCTCTTCAAGGGGAGCAGGAGCAGACACTGCTCTGATGTGGACAGAAAGGCTGCAGCCATCACAGAGCAAACAAGTCATCAGAATAACACATACTGTTTACTGTAAGTAAATGGAAAGACACCTCAGGTGTCATAACACATCAATATTCTGTGTTTTCCTTTCCAAACAATTAAGTGTTCTATTGACCATTAAACAGAGAACTAAGTTTGTCCTGAGCCTTCACGTGAAGAGCTTTATGGCAAATCTGTCTCACTCAAGAATGAACCCCAGTGGTCAGCTCTGAGCGTCCTCCACCAATCTCTACAGAAGGCTGATAACAAGAGAAATACAGCACCTTTGGAAGGGGGGAATGGCAAATTAAAGAAGAGGGATTGCCAAAAAGCACCCCAGAAGGAAGTAGAGAGGAAGGAAATATTAAAAGAAAAAAAAACCAAAACACCAAAAAAACCCAAAAAACCCCAAGTATCTTGATACAAGTAACAGTCATGTTATGAATGAAATCTGTCCCAAACTGACCTCTGCAGCAGGTATCAGACATAAGGAGCAATGAGTTTTGAAACAAAGCTCACCTTGCACCTGCCTAGGCTTAACTTGTTCCACTCCCGCACCCAAGTTAAGGTCCGTACGGGTGCTAAAGGTAAGAGTTTGCACAAACACTGTATATACCTCTATTCTCATCACTGTTTTGCTGTGGTGGACCTTCTTTAACTTGGTGCAGCCTTCTCAGCAACTCTTCTTCAGTAATTTCACCTTAGAAAATAAGCAAAAATTTCCAAAAATATTTCCAAATCACATATGTATGGCAAGCATTATCAAAAACCTCTCAAGAAGGTACAACCCTCTGCTTGTCTTTTGTCTAATTAAGCCCTGCCATAACGACACTGCTGAATAGGCTGCTAAGGGGAAGCTCAGACACTTTAGCACTGTTGTCCCAAGAAAGTTTTGCTGCAGCTGAGATATCCAACAGCTCCATCCTATTCAGGACAGATGTGCTCTCTGGTTCTGTAACCTCTACAACGTAGCAGCAATTTTCATCATCCCATTTGTCACCCATTAAATGGCCGTCCAGAGTAAAATATGTGAGGTGACACTTTCACAAGCATGAAAAAAGGTTGAAATTAGTTGAAGTCAAGGCTTGAAATCCTATAGAGAGTAATTTAAAGTAGTAAGTTGATTGAGAACTGGAATCAAAATGCCTATGCAGAATCTACCAGAGTTCCTACCCCAGTTACAAACTCAACCTCACCAGCAGAAAATTTGCACACAGATGCTTAAGGGAGATTTTTTTCCATCTCAGGGTCTATAACTGGAACTGGGTCAAACCTGGGTATTCCTGCCAGTTTGTGTAAACACTAGCCTTCTGTAACTACCTCTCCACTAGTCAGGGGGCCACTCAAATTGGAGTATGCCCAAACTAGCAAGAAGCTCCTTCCTCCCATGGAACACAACCACAGCACACAAACTAAATGGGTGAAACGGTTTCAGGAGAACAGGAAAGGACACAAATTGCCTACAAGCAATTCTCGTAGGATGCACAAGCATTACCCACCTGGTGTTCCTAGCAAATTGTTATCTCTCATAAGCCTGTAGTCCTCTTCACTCAGGTTGTTCACAAACTGATAGAAAGCTTCTTCTCGATCTAACCGGTCCAGCTGACTCTGCCGTTGTGCTTCTGACTGATCAATATTTCCTTTATCACTAGGATCTGAGCTTTCCATCTTGACGAGTGGGAGACTACCTGAAAAAGGAGAAAACAAACCCTTCACTGAGCACAGTGAAGCAGGGCATGACATTCAGGCATGTTTACAATGTAGAACAGAGTACAGGTTAAAGCAGTTTGCTAATGAAGCTTCAGTTAAGATCAGGTGCCACAACAACAGGGATCAAAACCAAAGCCCTTCTCAAAGCACGAACCTCTTCAAGTACAAACAAAACTGATGCCCATCATGACCAAATAGTCAACAAAGCAGCAGGTATGAACACAGAGCACATCACCTGCCAAAGCCTCAGTCTACTTTTACGTTCACATAGTTGACCAGCTGTCCATGATTATCTGCTTTTTGGCATAAGATATCCCTGATACCACAACTGCCCCCCCAAGCAGCCTTACAGTGCTGTAGTACAAGGCATAAGCCATCCCTGATCGAGCTCTCTGACTCTAAAAGATGTTCAGTGCTTTTCCCTGCCTGCTGCAAGACACACCCTCTTCACCATCCAAGTGCATTCGAACAGAATGAAGGGATACGAAGAAATCAAGTAGCATCTTCTGAGGCTATGGAACACTATGTGCACAAAAAAAGAAAAGGTTTTTGTTTCCACAAAGCAGGAAAAAGGTTTGCTAAATCACATTTAGTGTTTTACATCGAGAGAAGAATTTCCTTTCAAGTTTCAGCACTTAATGAATTACTGATGTTGACAATCAAAATTTCCCAGACAAACCCCCCGCACATACCAGGTGTACACCTGCTTTCAAGAACTGTCATCTATATTGCATATTTTTAAATATAATCTACTCATATTGTTTTTCATTTGGATGAAATACTTGACAGATTCTCTCTTTCAAAGAAAATTATCGATGAATTCGTGTCTATATCTGATAAATATTATCATGAAATACATGCAAATGCAGGAGACATTCTGGCACTGGCCACGCAAATATATCAAATGAAGATAAAATAAGTTTCCTTGATCACTGTGCCTCGCTATTCACAGCATCAAGAATTTTCCTGCACAACTGGTAGAATCTAGTTACTCAGAGAGGTGATTAGCAAGCTAATCCTCTGCATGCTGAAAAGCTCTGCAGTAACATTCCCCATCAGAAAACATTCCTTTCATTTAAACCATACTTCATGTGACATGAAAATACTGGAAGAATAAAGCTTTTCTGCTTCTCACTGGAAAATTTCCAACACTTAGACATCTGTCTAGTGGAAAAGCATCTTTTTTTGGTTTGTCAGCACAGCTGTCAAGTCAAGACTGCCCACAGTTTACATTAGTGCTTCTCCACAGAAGAGCAGCACTGCATGATCTCCACGGGCACTTTGCTTCAGCTGTTACAGTGAAAATTAAAGTGCATGACGACCTCAGTGTGGAACACTAGAAAAATTCCACACATAGGACATATCATTGCAGACTTGTAAATTATGAAATTGCTGCTCCAACCCTCTTTGTCTTGAATTAGAACTTGATTTCATATCAGTGGTATTAACTTGTTGCCACTCAGGGCTATCAGTTCTGTGAAGTTCTGCCATTCTACCAAAGCAGTTCCCCCTTGTTTTCCAGGAATCAGCAGCAACCACAGGGTCATCCCTGTGCCAAATGGAAGCCATGAGCTTTCTCTGCATTTCTGACTCTCTGGTGCAAGGCCAAGGCTGCCCACCTGCAGCCCAGCCTGTGATGTGCTGTCAGACACGGGTCAGTGCCCCATTCCCAGGGGCTCAGTGAGGAAACCTGTGTGCCCTCCACCCCCAGGCACGTACTGCCAACGAGAACACACCTTGGTTCAAAGTAAGTCAATCAGCTTTTTACAAGCTTTCTGGAGCAGAATTATGGCTCCAAGTAACATCACTTAAAGACATTCTAGAGAAGATCCAAAAATAAAGACAGCTGCTTTTAAAAGTAATATCTGAATAAAAGCCTCAAGTAGAATGAGGGACTTGCATCCAAAATAAAGCCTTGAAAGATGCATTAGGTCTCTGGGTATACACATCAAAACTCTAACCACTATTCCCTTTTTTAGGATAACAATGCAGCAAAGTCAACAATAAGATTAGGAAAATAAGGGAATGCAATAAGATGCTGAGGGACAGGAGCAGCATAAAGTTTTGTAAAATATTCTACCCCAAATGACTGCCAGCTTGGGATTTACTGACTGCAAAACACACAGAATGTCTCCATAAGGCTGGCAATATTAATATCTTTGTAAGCATTAGACTAATTCTACAACAGCTTTTAAAAAAGAAAATCTCACTATGCATACAAAGCATGACCTTGCTTTACTGCTTATGCTTTGAAATTTTCCTTTTATCTAAAAATTCCAGTGCTTGCAGGCACCTTGGCTTTATAATGCCCACTGCACTCAAAGGCATTTGCCTACTCCATTTCAGAGAAAAAGGGGCACCATTCTTGGTCAGGGAAAAAGGGAGAGCCCAAACAAGTCAAGTGGGGGGAAAAAAAGAATGTAATCTCTATCAACAGACTGATGTACAGTTCAATAGGTGATTCTTTACGAAATGCTCAGAACAAGTAATTTCCAGGTCTGCTCCTCTCTTCTCCTCCATCACCTCTTACCTTCCCTCCTAAACCATAAAATCAGCTAATGGGCAAGACTGAAAAGATTTTATTGCCTCAGAAGTGGGATCTTGAATAAAGAATTTAATTTACATTAGGACTATTTCTACTACTGACAGACTCACTCTATTTTCCTGTTGCAAGCTACTGTACCAGATGACACCAGCCCACTGTACCCCAGTCTCACTATCCTCGAAATGCTGTGAATCTATATGGGATGTTTACACTGATGGAAATACAGATGGCACATAAATGCACAGCAACACATTGCCCCTGCCTTACTGTTGACAGCAAATGGGATGATACTCTTCAAACTAGAGCTCTGATATTAAAACCAGCAAAGGAAAACCAGGATTTCTCCCCCAAGGCTTCTGCTACTTTCCCTCTCTTCCCTGTCCACTCTGCTCTTTGTCCACATTGCGCAATTTAAGCCTCAGCTCCCACTCTGCTGCAAAGTTCAGCTGCCAGGCTGAACTTACTCAAGGTTTACACTCCTCCTGCCTCAGCACAGCCCCACAGGGCCCATCTGGTTGTCCTGCAGGACTTCCATGCTGGCAGTTCTGACTCCTGTCACGGCACACGGCACAAATAACCCGAAATACTATCCCTCGGGATTCTGCTCTCAGCTCACACCCCACAGTACATTAAGACTGGCTTAAGGAAGCTGATTCCAGCAACACAGGGAAACCTGAGGAGGGAAACCCAACAGGTGTCTTATTAACTTACAACAAAATAACCAGCATTTGATTAGCTAATAAGCAGGTAGGCTTCAACCGTTCCTTTTCCTTCCAGTGGTTTAGTTCAACTCAAAGTAACACTCTGTTCTTATCCAAGCTAAAAGATTCAGAATTTCCTTCTTTAGTGTCCGTCCTTGTCAGCACTGAGGTGACAAAGGGTGGGGAAGGTCACAACTATGACAGGAAGTTCAGACCTGCTGGTTATTGCCAACTTCAGCTGAGACACCCAGCAATGACAACCTCTTTAAGGGAAAGTGGAGGGGATGATCACCTAAAGGTTGCACGAAGCAAGAGAATTATGGCCAGAATAAATAATCTTCTCCTTTAAAAAAAAAAAAAAAAAAAGGAAATATTCTTCAGCAGCTGAATATCCAGCCAGAGTAACTACAGTGAATTCTTAACTGGTGTTCCCATTCTTCCACAAGTCAGCAGAGTATCTTCCCTGCAGTTCCCTTCAACAGCCTCAGAGACTTCAGAGCACAAATGACTGGCTGTCTCTCCACTGCTGCTCCAGACTGCAGCAAGCCCACAAAAGCTATTGTTTGTTACATTCTTTTATTCAAGAGGAATACTATGCTCTTTTGGAAAGAATTTTAGAGTACTAGATATTCCCTCAATAATGCAAAGTTATCATTATCACAGTACAAGTAGTATTTTATGTTTTCTCTTACACCAAGTTGTGTGTAAACTAAATCCAGTCAGGAATGTACTAGTGCTCCAAATCCAGAGCTCACAACTTAGTGGGACAGCAAACTGGAATAACATACTTGTGTTATCCATTTATCTTCAACAATAACAACACAGTGTATTGACAGTGGCCTACAGAATTCTTCCCAGAAAAGGTACTAATGGACATAAGGCACTGTGATAAATCACTAGTCCTTCAAAAATGTGTGGTATCTCCTGACTTAACTGTAAACACCTATACCTTAGCCTGCATTTCTGGGTTGATTTTTTTTTTTAATTTAAAAGAAATCCCATAAAACATTAAAACTGTCATTAAACCTAGAACTTAGGCAAAACTTAGAAGATCTGACCAATTCAGAAATCACTCATTAGCAGGGTTAAATGAAAAAGCAATACCTTAAAGTTATAATCATCATCAGATTTAGGGGGCAAGTCTCAAGTTTTAAGAGGACAAGGCATGGAATTAGTTACACTGCAGACACAAGTCAGCTGCTCACCAGAGCTGTGCAACAAGAACTGCCTCCAGAACTCCCCCCAGTAGGTGTTACCGGTATTTCAACCTGACAGGAGACTGTCATGCCCTGTACAGCAGGAATGTTTCCTGAGCTCCCTCACGTCCCAGCAGCACAGTTAATTCCTTTGTATACACAAAAGAGAGGATGGCAATGGGAGTGTTTCATAGATGTCCTCAGCACAAGGCCAACTTCCCATTTATGATTCATAACCTCATCTTAATTAGGTCCTTCAACCAGTTGAGCACCTTGCTTACTTCCAGTCTGCATAAATTATCCAACCCGTCGACTAAAAGAAGTGACTCAGGAGTGGAAGGCAGAAAAACGCATTTTTTGGTTTGGGCTGTTACAAACTATTTTTGCCCTGCCCTGCTCTCAGTGAACAAACCTCAGAGACATGTCAGCTCCTCACAAGCCCAGCACAGCTGCCTGTCCAAGCGCTTTCCACGAACTCTGACTCCAGCAGCTCCAACGTGCCATCTCCTTTGGCAGGACCAGCACTGCCTCCCATTCCATGGCTCAGATGACACAGGAACAGCCGCCAGAACAGGCAGTTCTCTTACACAGAGTTCTTCACACGAGCACAACAGACCCAACTTCATGTGCAATATTCATGCAACCCACCCCACCTCCCAAGTACTGCATTTTCCTAGAAGGATTAAAAGTAGAAAAATAGGTTCCATGCCAGTCAGTATCCAATTTCTCAATAGTCAAAACTAGCAAGGAAGTAAGACATAACAGAAATTACATTTTCATCTTAAGTATTTCAGCACTCAAGTCTGCAAGCTCAAAGGCAAAAGCAAAAACTGCCAGTGAATCCCATCATTAAAGGAAGAAGATTCCATAAGACAGTGAAGTGAAAGTCATCTATCTGCATTATACACGGAGCTTGGTTATGTCAAGCCTGTCTGGGGGTTTTTGGTGTTTGTTTTTTTTTTTGTGCAGGTGCACAAGTTCCCTGTTGTGACCACACCAAAGGTTTTGGTACCACAGATCCAATCTGCTCATCTACAGTAAAAAGTAACAAACCTCCCCAGTTTCCAGCGTTGCATCATGAGTTTTGGACATTTTTTTCCCCCCTGATGTTGTTACTTTCTATTTCCACTCCACCAAACAACAGACTGAGGTTCTTACTACACTTCTACTAAACTTACCACAAATTTTAAACTCCAGAACTCCCTATGTCCTCTCCGACTCAAAAATTATCATGGAACATGCAGCACTTTTGGAGAGTTGGAAGATAATTTTGTCTTCTATTGAAGTGTTCTGTGTAAAGTGCTGTAAAATTGAAATGCCAGTTTAACAAGGAGCGTTAAACATCCATTCAGCTATTGCACTACTGCAGTGTTTCAAAGCAAAGGCCCTGAAACAGGATGTCATTCTGAACATAGGTTTTAAACAACAGAAAGCAGATGAGTACTTTTGCAGAACAGTTGCAGAAAATTCCAAAGAATTAAAAAAAAAAAAAAAAAAAAAAAGAAGAAGAAGAGAGAGAAAAAACACTTCAGCAGAACCAACTGATGCAATAAAGAAGAGAAACACTAACAACTCCGGGTAAGTCAGAGAGAAGTGAAGAGATCAGGGTATGTATGAAAGGGCAGAGTTTAGCAATTCCAGAACACTGAGAGCATGTGGAACCAAGATGGAACTCTGAAAATAAAATGTGGGAACAACTGCCAAAATACAGGGCTTCACATTTTATCATCTGCACTTACTAAAACAACACTTTTCATATACAAGGGGAAAATAAAATTAAGATAGTTCTCCCTTTTGCCATCAAATTCAGATATCACAGAAGAGAAACACTGTACATGAGGTACAACAAGTTTCCAGCACTGTTATCTCAAGAAATGATGCTCTTTTCACCCAGAAATGAGCTTTCTGCTACATCAGCAAGCAGAAGCTCAAAAGAAGTAAAGTTGTACACAAGTAACCAGTGTGGACACAGAGACAACAGAGTAAGCAGGACTGATATCCAAGGACATGAGTGGTTTGATTCCTGAAGAAACAGAACTCATGGTTTGTGAAAGCATCAAGCCACTCAAAACTCTCTGAATTTCAATAAAAAAAGAAAAACCCACCTTTCAATTTACTGCTGACTCTTACTGTCTCCACACAACTGCTGCTAGTACAACTACTAGTAATAGTAAAAGCCCACCAGAACAGTGAGAATCACCACAACCACAACCCACACAGGAATTCCGAGACATGCACTCTTGTTCTGGTTGGTATCCGGTGCCCAACCAAGACAGAAGTGCAAAATAAAATGCAGCAAAATCTACTGGAATTTACAGAGGCATGTGTAGGATGAGAATTCCATCTCTGCTGCCATCCCAAGGCAGGCAGGCCCCTGCATTTTAACAAGACTACTTGCACATGCACCTTGCATATCGAAATTCAGAGTGCTCTGAGCAAGACCTTTTTAAATTACTAAACTAAGATAAAATGTGTGATGACTTCTCCTACACATTCAACTATCACTGGATGGTTTTATGAGATCACACAAGTCTGCAGACCTCCCTGAATAAAAAGCTGAGCTTCCACACTGCACATCAGCCAAAAGTTATTAACAGGAACCTC
The DNA here is from genome assembly GCA_013397135.1 of Pachyramphus minor. Taxonomy (NCBI): domain Eukaryota; kingdom Metazoa; phylum Chordata; class Aves; order Passeriformes; family Tyrannidae; genus Pachyramphus; species Pachyramphus minor. The sequence continues at coordinate 103,866 of VYXB01008415.1, forward strand.
GTTAACATAAACCTGAGCAGTTTGAAGGAGACATAGGCTTGTGTTTTTTATGGTGTTTCTTACCTGCAGCCAGGAACCTGTGCAAAAGCAAAACCAGTTCCTGGGATGCTTCTGGCCATCCCTGCTCACCACACAAAGCTCCTGACTAAGTTATTACACTGTTACACTGCTTAGTAGTTTTGTTTTTGAGATGCACAGGTCTGCCATAAAAGTATCTTCAAGACAGAAATGTTCACATTTGGTTTTATCCCTTCAACATTAGTTTTTGCAAGCTCAAGAACTGACAAATTTTCACCAAGAGTGAGATTAATCATGAAGACTTGGATAAACACCCAATGATCATGTTTAAATTCAAATGTTTTAATATGTGGAAAGTTAAGTTCTCTACCAAAAAAAAAAAAAATCAGAGCAAGCCATTAACATGTTAAGCTACATTAAACTGGACTTACATGCAATCTTTAGACTGAAGTATATGAAATCATAACAGTATATTATGACTGGAAAAAACCAGAAGTACAACACCTCCACTGCAAATGGAATCATTCCACTACGATCAAGGAATTTATTTTGATACATTCCCATAGGAAACAAAAAGCCAAGCAGGTATATGATACACAGGTGTTTTGAAAACCTTTCCATTTAAGGAGCACACTGCCTATTCCTCTAAAAATAACCACTAAAAAACCCCAAACAGATAAACATACTGGAGACCAGACACTTGCAACACCTCTGTCCAGTACACCCTGGCATGTCTATGAATTCACTAATATGGAAAATAAACATGATACACATGACAACGACTAAAGGCTTGAAAAATGCTGGTGTGGTTGTTTCCGTGACAAACATTTACCCAGCCAGAGCTGCAGATGAAGAGAACATTGTGGCTGTTGTGCTTTAGTGGTCTAACATAACAAGAAGCCCTTAATTTTATAATGTGTGGTGTGTTTCCCTTCCCAGGACATAATTCTAAGCTGTAATTCCTTTAATTCCAAAATGGCAAACCTGCAGAGGGAACACAGCCAGTTTAAGTGCTAGCTGAGGACTACAACAGAACTAAACATCTGACTCTCAATTTAGGATAATTAACTGCCCAAGAAGCAGCCAACTGTTTATTTTTTTTAAAAGACTTGACAAGTCACTGCAATTAAAATTCAGGGACTAATTAGAGTCAGAACTTTAGCATTCTGACAACTATTTTCAACTTGAAATTAAGCAGTACAGGCAATTTGGGCAGGGAAAATAAATGTGATGTGTGACGATACTACTGGGTATTATCAAGTCTGAACTCCTGCTTAGAAGCTCCTCCATACCCACCTTCTGGAAAATGGTGGAACAAACAAAACTACTATTAAAAAAAATAAATCAGTGTCTTTTGCCGTGAAACCTTTTGTCAGGCTCCTACTACACACAAAAATCAAGACACAAAACAGATCTTAATAACCACTTCATATACACGTACTATTATATATAACATGATATTGCTTCTCAATTAAAGCAGATCACTGAAGATAAACACATACATCCAGCTGGACTTGACAACGGCTTTAAAACGCACAGAAATCTTAAACGTTAACAAACAGCATTAAAAGGGGTACGGGAGAATTTGCACAGGAAACTACAGTGACAGAGCAAAGATGACGCGATTAACTGGAGAGAAACTCAGCTCAGGAACAGCAAACAGCACAGGTTTCTACAGGTTAGAGCTGATGAGGACACAGCGGGATGGGAAGAGCTCCCCTGCCTGTCTCCCTCCACAAGGCCGCTTGTCTCAGCTCACCAGCCTGAGAGCACGGCCCTGGGAGCCGCCACTGCAGGCACCGACCCGTGCCCCAGGCCCCGGGCAGAGCCACAGACACCCCTCGGGGCACCCCCACACAGCGCCTGTTGCGGTCCTGCCCAGCGCAGCCCGAGGGCCCCGCGGAGCCCCGGCCCCGCAGAGGGCGGTGCTGGCGGCGGGAGGAGCCCCCGGGCTGGCGGAGCGCGGCCCACCCGGGCACACCCGCCCGGGCCGCCATCGCCGCCCCCC
>VYXB01008415.1:105976-151108 GCA_013397135.1 Pachyramphus minor
TGCCCGCCCGGCCCTGCCCGGCCCTGCCCGCTCAGGCCGCCATTTCCTGCCCCATTGTTACCAAGGAACGGCGCCGGAAGCACCGCCCACACGCGGAAGTGCGGGAGCGCGCGCCCCCGCGCAGGCGCGGCCCAGGGGAGGTGGCCCCGCCCCGCCCCGCCTCGCGCGCGGCCCCAGCCCTCAGGGGTGGCCGCCATTTTAGAGGGGGCAAAGTTGGGGGGTGGTATGGAGGTGGCTGGCACAGGCATCCGTGAGCTAGGGACTCCCTGAACCACAGTCACCCCTGAGCCCGCGGCATCCTCTTAGCCCACGGACCTCCTAAGTCTACAGTCACCCCGGAGCCCACGGCACCTCAACCCATGGCCACCCAGGAATGGGGAGGGCAGCAGGAGGGTCCGTGTCCTTCCAGTCGGGGGGGCGTTTCATGTCGCCTTAGGTGTGTGCGTGTGCTGGACAGAACTGTCCCCGCTCAAGACTGATGGTGGCCAACAGTTCCAAAAACCAAGTGAAAATTGGTAGTGCTGGTGTCTGTCAGTGGGGACATTTACTCTCCTCCCCCTCTAACCATGGACATTCTTCCCCTCTACCTGTGGACATTGACTGTCCTCCCCCTCTTCCCATGGCAGGATTTCCCCTCTCACCTGGTGTTGTGTATCGCAGATAGCTGGCGTGCCATATAAAAGCCAGGATATTCCTGTTTTCTGATATGAGCCATAATTAATTGCATGCCAGGCTTCCCACGTTCTGCAGGGTTAAATTTGTCTTCATTTTTTCCCCCTCTCACCACTGAAACTATCAAGGGCAGGTGTGTTCCCTGCAGGATCAGCCCATCTCCCTCGTGGCATTCTGGCACAGAAGTGAAATCAGGAACGATGAGATAAAGTGGAAAAAACCCCTGTGGCTGAAAAGAAATAGGAGAGAAAACACTACAGTCTCAGTTTTGAAGCCAATGGGGTTTAAGGAGAGGGAAAAGTAAAGGCTCTGCAGACTTGTCTCCCATAGAGGGATTCCCTGAGTCTTGAGAGATCCCATTTTAATGCCTAAAAACTCTTATCTTGCAAAGGCCTTGCAAGGAAGTCACCATCATTTTCAAGCAATATCCCATACACAGGGGAAAAACATATTCCTGAGAATTTACACAGTTTCAGGAAGCCCACAAGACACCTTTGTTTCTATTCATTATAATAATAGTGAGATTACTCTCAAGTTGAGGGGTGAGTTGTATTTAAAAGTTATTGAAGCTGTTGCACAGAAAGATACAAGCCCAACTTTTAATGTGAATGAAAATTTCTCCTGTCAGACTTGAGAATGCAAAGGCAGCTGCAGTGTCCGTGCTAGAGAGGATGGGGGAGTAAAGGGCATATTTCTCACCAATTTGACTTGCCACAGCATGGGACTGGCAAAGGAAGATTCCAAAATCATTACTAACGGAGAGCAGAAGCACTCCCAGTTTCATCTGGAGCAGATGTGGGTTCCCAACTATATTTTTGTTGAAACGACCAGTACCTGAAGCGTGGGAGTTTATTACAGCTGCAGAAGGACCGGTCATACTTGATACAGCATAGAGTTGGAGTGACAGAGAGGTGATACCTAATCCAGCATAAATCTTGGTTGCAGAAGGTTCACCTGCTATGTTTTTTAAAGCAAATTGGAGTTGGGAGAGTGAGTTTAAATCAGATTAGTCCTTTGCATCATTACAGTTAGATTTACTATAGAGTCAAACCATGACCTGACAGCTCTGGTTTGACTGTTCAATGTGAGTAAAACCCTGTGGCTGAGTGTGAAGGCACACATTTATTTTTTACAGGCACCTTTGAAGCGGGAAAAAATCCGTTCGGTTGTCAAACATGGATAATTGAGGGAGCAGGCAGATGACCAGCACACAATTGATCCGCTTTATCATGGAAAGCCTTGCGCTGACGCTTGATGAGGCAGATGCCGGCACTTAGCACCGCAGCTGGACTCCTCGGAGCGCCCCGAGGTGGAGCTCGAAGGGCCAGAGGGATCGGGGCGAGGGCACTGCAACAGAGTGATTGTGCAGGAAAGTGAGTCCCGCCTTTTTCCCCACCTTTTCAGGATGCCAGGCAAGGTCAGAGCAGAATATAAGTGGGTTTCTTATACAGGAACCTAAGAAGCAAAATGTTAGGGATTATTGAGCCAATGGGAGGTGGAGCATGTTCTATTTGAGCAGAGGGATAAGAGGATGGTTTATGCTCCTGGAACAGCCTCTTGGTGTTTTATGGCACTGCTAAGTCATTTTGTTTGTCTGTTTCTTTACCCCTCAATAAAATACCTGTAGTTGATTAATGTTACCAAAAGTCTGGAAAATCATCAAAGGGCGAAGCTACAGAGGAATCAAATGTTCTTTCCATGTGTGGGTGAGCTCAGACTCTCCAGGCAGAGGTTTCCCACTATGCTGGGAGATGAACACCCCACAGGGTGCAGAGATGGCAGCTGGACCCTGCTGATTCTCACCTTACTGAGGGGTAAAAACTTGTAGCTGAGGTCCAGGGCAGACATTTGAGGAAATGTCCCTCCCTCAGTGTGATTTGGTGGATTTATTCCCAAATGGCCTCACAGAGTCAACCAGGTACAGAATACACTCTGATTTTTCAAAACCACTTAGTGGATTTCAGTATCCAGTTGACACTAATAACTATTAATGACCTGTGCACCCACATCTCCTTATCAGCTTTGACAAAATTACGAGTGGTACAGTAGCATATTTCAAAAAGCTTGTAGGGGAAAATATATTTGCATAGAGAACTTTGCAGTATAGGGAAAAAATCCAAAATCTATAGCAAAAGCATGGTGTAATTCCTACTTAAGTGTTTTCAATTTGCTACTGTATGTACAGCAAAAGAGAATTACAACACTTTTCCATGGTAAGTTTAATGTCATTTCCTTCAACGAGGGTAAATAAATTTGCTTTAAATCCCCCAGGGTTTTAAAAACTGCTTATTAGGAATGCAGTGATAGATGAGAAAAATGCTGGTTTGCTTTTTTTTTTTCTCCTAAAAAGATATTAAAATAACTTATTCACAATATAGATAAGTAATAATCCAAATGCAGTGAGGTGAGGAAAATCTGAATCTCTTGGGAGCTTCTAAACCTGAAGCAAAAAAAAAATTAAAAATAAAAGACCTGCCAGACTCAGATCCTTTTATACTCAAAGTAGTGGCAGAGCCATGAACTAAGCAGGAAGATAAAGCCAATTGTCACTGATGTTCCAGCCCAGAACAAACTGGGCAGTGTAAAGGCTGGAATTCTGACTTTGTCCACACCTGAGGTTAAAGCTGGGCTGCTCTTTACTTTTTAAATTGACTTTGTTTTTCTGTGCCTTCCTAAAGGAAGTTACATACAAAGAGTGTAATAAATGCAGGATGTGTGAAGTTCTGTGGGATATGCTGGGTAAATGCACTGGAAAACAGAAATTCCTCAGGCTGCAGGTTGCTGCTGCAGGTAACAAAAGAGAGAAAATATTCAGGGTTTTAACACACGAGCAGCTCTTTCAGGGGTAAAATCCATTTCCACTTTCACTGGAGGGGTCTGTAGGGTGGATCTGTACCTGCATTGTGGAAAAGGCCCCAAGGATTCCTCTCTTGATGTTTACTTACTTAGGTGCTGTTTCACCCACAAAATTCAGGCTATAGAAGACTAAGTAGTTAAAGCAGAGTGTGGCAGTTTAACAACCCCAACATGGAGATGCTTGGCCATGTAACCAGAGTGCTTTGTACCTGATCCCTGCTCAGGCCAGAACTCACCTAAGTCAGGTATTTCACCCTTTGGCCAGAAAGGTTCCCAAACACGTCCTTGACAACCCAACAACAATGAAATGTAGAAAAAAAACTCTTGTAATGTCATAGAGTCACATCCAGTTGTTCTGAGATTGTCAGTCTGTTCCAAAATACTCCTGTCCTACCTTTGCACCTGTGTTGGTGCAACAGGATGCACTTCTGTAGTTAAAATGGTGATTTCTGGGAATTCCTGGATGATGGATTTGGTACCTTTTTAGAGACACCAAAGGTCTCAATGTGCCATAAGTGTAGAGACCAGGCTGAGCAGGATCATGACACCTTGTTGTACATCATATTCTACAGGCACTTTGACATCCTGAATGACAGTGTTACCAGTACCTACAGGGGGAAAACCAGATTTTATCCCTGCCCCCAGCTGACAAACTAGTCCTTGGCCATCCAAGAATATCCATGAGTGATTGAATGATGATTCTGTCCTTTCTCCCTGGAAAACTCTCACTTCTGCTTGTATCAGTTGCAGAAAACTTGTCTCCTATTGAAGGAGCTTCATCTCTATTCTGAAAAAGCCAACTCTGCCAGGTTTTAAACACAGAAGTTGATGGATTTTATTAAAACCCCAAGGCAAGAAAGCTCATCTAAAATAGTCAAATGGAAATCAAAAGCTCCACAGGTACAAGAGAATGAAATCTTAGACTGGAAAAGTTACCTCGTCCTGAGAAACTCCTTACCAGATTAATTTTTTTTCTTGTTAGCATTAACTTAGTTTAATTTTAAAGTAGTTTACTTCTAGTTTTATAATACTAATCCAAAAATGGTTTTTAATAGCATGAGAAAAATACCATTTGAATCTTTTCTCATGGCAAAATTTTTAAAAAATCAATTTATATTAAGTCTTAATTTTCAGCCTTTTTCCAAACACTGCCATGGCCAAAGGATTTGCTTCGCATTCCCACTGGTGCAGCTGCCTAATGTGTGTCCTGGCACAGCCTGATAATTCCCTGCTCTGTCACGTAAACCAAGCAGAAAACCTCATCCAAGCCCCTGAAATGGGGAGGGTTTCCTTTCATTCAGGCCCTCCCCGATCAGAGGAGTCTGACTGTGCCTAAAGGTGAGAGCCACTCACTCAGAATCGGGTACATCAGCAGGACTTTCCTCCTGTAGATGTCTGGGGGGAACTTGGCGTAGTACACCTTGGCTCGCTGGGTCTCCTCGTCGCTCTGGATCAGGATCTTCCCGATGCGGATGGAGCGGCAGCAGTCCCGGAGGCCTTGTTCCATGGCCTCTCCTGCAGGGAGAGCACAGGCCCCAAGAGCAAAGGGTTCCAGGCTGAGAAACAGCCCCACTGCAGGGGCAGGGACAGGGACAGTCCCTCCTCTGTGCTGGTGAACATTTCTAACGGGAGATTGGTTTTCTCAGTTCTGAAACCACTTGAAGTTATTTTCCTTTTTTCTCTGCTGAGACAAAACGGAATCTCCTCGGTGTTCTTGAGCCCCTGGGTGTTGGTGTTCCTGAGCCCTGGGTGTTGGTGTTCCTGAGCCCCTGGGTGTTGGTGTGTTGGTGTTCCTGAGCCCTGGCTGTTGGGGTGTTGGTGTTCCTGAGCCCCTGGGTGTTGGTGTTCCTGAGCCCTGGCTGTTGGTGTTCCTGAGCCCTGGCTGTTGGTGTGTTGGTGTTCCTGAGCCCTGGCTGTTGGTGTTCCTGAGCCCTGGCTGTTGGTGTGTTGGTGTTCCCGAGCCCTGGGTGCTGGTGTTCCCGAGCCCTGGGTGTTGCTGTTCCCACCCAGCAGTGCTGAGCTCTCAGAGGGCAGAGCTGGCAGTGGCAGAACCAGCCTGTGGGGTCTGGGGAACATCCATGAGCTCTGCCCAGAGCCCCCCCGTGCAGAGTGTGGGGCAGGAGCTGTGGGGCCAATGGATTTGGCAGCACAGATCCCAAGGTTTGCACAGCACTGGGAAATAACTCTGCCACCACAGAGCATGGCTGCAGTGGGGCCCTGGCTCTGGGCAGGAGTGGGCAGTGGCAACCAGGGGAGGGCAGTTGGCCCCTCACAGGGAGGAGAAGAGGCCAGAGGAAATCCCTTGCAGCCATTTGTTGCCTAAAAAGTTAATGAAAGATACTGCTGGACATTTGTGATCAAGGATATCTAAGAACAAATAACAACTAGTAATAAATTCTAATAAATAATGGGTTAATAAATCATTTCAAGGAGATATACTAACAGTAAGAAAAGTAGGTTTTGTCAGGTTAGCCAGATATTTTCCTTAATGACATAGCTTACATGATCTTGTTTTACATCGTTCCTCTTTCTCAATCAAAATACAGTGAAAGTCAATATGGCAAATATTAATTAGACTGAAAATGAACTGATAGGTCTCCAAGGGTAATTATAAGCAGAAGCACCATGGAACTCGGCAGAGCTCCCTTCCTGTGGGATCTTGACCCCACACACTTAATGTGTGATCGCTGACCTGCAAGAAAATGCCAAATCATTATTGGTGATCTGCAGCTGCACAGAAGTTGGGGCAGGTCGCTGATACCAAACCTAATGGAGATCACTTAATGAGCTGAGCTTAAATAAACAACATGTTTTTCAATGCCACCAGATGTAAAGTCGTTAGCCTAGGAATAGAGCAGCAGCTGGACTAAGGGGTGGGTGACAAAGTCATGGAAAACAGTGACTCAGAAGAGGAATAATCAGCTGAAGATGAGCTCCTAATGAGATGCTCTGCCAAGAGGAACCGAAAAGAGAGGCGCCAAGGAAGACAAGTGGTCTGTGGGCTCCAGGAACACTTCCCTGAGGGCTTGAAAGCACACCTTAGTGAGAAAACACCCAAGGAACACCCTTTACTAAGAAATAAAAGGTGAAGGGACATTTGAAATGCAGCCTCTAGGAAGGCACCCGGCAGACTTAACACTAAAGGAGGGTGAGGCCCTGGCAGAGCTTGGCCCATCCCTGGAAGTGTTCAAGGCAAGGCCAGGCTGGACGGGGCTTGGGAGCAATGTGGTCTGGTGGAAGGTGCCCCTGCCTATGGCAGGAAGTGGAACAAGATAATTTTTAAGGTCCCTTCCAACCCAAACCAGTCTGGGGTTCTATGATTTATCTGGCAAAGTGGCATTTGGTAGCTGGACATCACTCCAGGTTGCTGGATATTTTAGGAATGGGGAAACATTGAAACAATCCATCCACAACTGGCCAACTGTGGCAGAGTTCCTGTCACTGAAGAATCACTGGAAATACTTAATGAGATATTTTTTTTCCAAGAGAAGCACTCTAGTTTGAACAAGAATTAGTTCAGAGGAATCTGGCAGCCTTCATCAGGCAGGAATTGGGAGTAGGTTATTAGAACAGCTCCTACTAGATTTGTTCTGAATAAATACAGAAACCCTGTAGCTGCAGGCAGGGCTACAGGGAGGGGTGAACCAGCACAACCTCCCTGGCTGTGATGCCTGTGTGCTCCCAGGTGGGTGAAAAGGCCATTTTCAACTAAACTCTCCTCCCTTCTCTGGCCCAGGCTGTATTCAACCCTTTTCTCGCATTATGAACGTTATCAGTGTGAGTCACAGCTGCTCTCAGCAGCACCATCCTCAGGGCAATCAGCGTTTGCAAAACAACAGCTACCAAAACAGGCCTCTGACAGTTTATTGCTGTGCTTTTTGCCTTAACTACGTGCTGGAAGAGCAGGATAAGCCACTGAGAAACTTAAACATGCTACAAAGTGAGAATACAACCGAGCACCGTCGGCTTTACTGCTGTCCCTTGGCATTTTGAAAGTATCGGGTGCCCACCAGGTCTTGGTTGTTGTTTAGGGGAAGGAAGGACTCTGGGCATCCTTTATCCTTTAATTCATTTGTGTGGAGAAGCCAGAATGGAGGTGTTATGAGTCAAAACCCTTAGCAGAAAAATGTGGGGAAGAAAAAGTGGGAAACACAGGCTGGGGCTGGAGGAAGAGAGACATTTCCAAGATTTTTTGCTATTCAGTGTTGATGGTCACCCTCTTACATCCAGAACACAGTTGTGATGGTCACTTACCAATCCTTATCTCGGAGCATGATTTCTGTGGCCCCTGTGCAGCCTGAGCTGTGTCAGTCCTGGGTACTGCTGCCTGTTTAATCACAGTGCTGGCAGGGGGGACCCGCAGTGCCTTCTGCATATTCTTTTTTGCAGCTGTTTCAACGGCAAATGCGAATTCCTCTCACAATGTTTTGCTCTTTCTGGGAATTTAAAAATAACTTGCCTAATGAAGCAGTGCTGAGCAGCTCATATGTCCAGACAGATAGGAGTGAAATGCTTCAGTTCAGAAAGCAAAGTCGTCCGTGGTGGCAGTGCCTTTGAACAAGTCCCCCAAGGCCCTTTTTCAAATAATCCCAGGACTGGCTGAAATTAATGCGGGACGAAATTCAGAGAAGGGGGGGAGAATCACGTCAAAGAGCCTGGGACTAGGGAAGACATTTCTGGGTGAGCTGTAATCAGGCCCATCCTATGATATCCCTTCAGCAGCGCACTTTAATTGCTCCTTTTCGGACAGGGTTTGATGTGTGTGTTCTATAGCAGGGACATCCAAGAACATGAAAGAAAAACGTGGCACTTACTGAAGGCTTTGCAAAGATCAGTCAAGCTCCTTGTCCCTTGGTGGAGCAGCAGGAAACTGAGCACAGAGTGGCAAAACACTTTGTCCAAGGGCAGCCACAATTTTCAGTTTCTCCCCCCAAACACCTTGTTTGGTTACTCACCTTTGGCTTTCTGTCTTCTGTACCTGGAGATCACCGTCCTTGTTGAAGTTTACCCTGCAGTGGGCACATCTGCTTCACCAGGACATGTGAGAACTGTGATGGGTGAACACCCAACAGGAGCTGTAGGGATGGTTACAAAATGGGCTGGGCATGTGTGCTGGGAAGCAAAATTGCTGTGGAAAGGCAGTCAGAACAGACAGAGAGATACTTGGCTTCTTCCTCTGGGCCCAGACTGGAGTCAGAAAGCCTTCCTGCCCACTTCTAGCAACCTTAGCCTCTTGCATTGATTTGCAACATTATTGTTTTCTTGTTCTTTAGAATTAAATAATTCACCTTGAGGTTTCAGACTTACTTCTGTGGGTGCCATAATCATTAGCAGAGTGTAAATGCTACTTTTTCTAATATTTCAATGATAAAAACCTTGCCCCCCCCCTCCCCCAGCTAGATGATTATTACATTCTTCAAATCAATTCTAATTTTTCTTTAATTGCTTCTGATGCCCTTGGCACTGTTGAATGACTGGGTCTACTCTCCAGCCTTGGAGGCTGCAGGAGAGGAGATTATTGATCCTAAAAGGTTGGTGGTTTTATTTGGGGCAAAGAGGATGAAGGAAGGATCAATTTGCCAGGCAGAGACTACCTATGCTAACCCTACAAAGACCCTAAGATCTCTATCATATACAGCATGTCCATATGTTTTTATTGACTTGTTCTTAGGAGATGCCAGCTCTAGAGTGCAACTCACCATTCCCTTGAGTCTTGCATCAAAACTGCCATACTGCAAAAGGATGAAATGAAGCCAGAACACAAGGATCGTGTGTTACTTTATCTCTGTGCTCATGTCAGGGAAGGAGGACATCCACCACTGGGATATGACTGCTGAAAATCAGGAGCCTCTCTCCCTCTGTATAGAATAATGAATTTCATCATCATCCTTCATCCATCATATTTTATCCTTCATCCATCAAACAAGAACAGGGCCTATGTGATGTCCAGAATGGTGCAGGCAATGGCACATTTCCCTTTTTGAGCTGTAATCTTAACCTGGTTCATAACTATAGCCCTAAAATTAAACTGGTGATCGCTCCTTGACTGACAACAGAGGTGCTGTTCTCCATAACCAACATAGGCCTCCATGTCAGCAAGTTTCCTGTGGGATAGCATCCATCCATCTCAGCATGTTTCCTGTGGGATAGTAGACTTCACAGACTTGGCAATAATTGAGAGATCTGCACCTTTGTGTTCTCAGATCCCAACCCTAACTTTAAACAACCTTGTGACTCTCTCACAACAGGAGCTCCTTGGGCCTTTCAGATTCAGTAAGAAAACTGACTCTTCAACTCTTGGTTTCAATAATCCTGGTGTCAGAACTCTGACAGAGACTGGAAGCGTTGCCAAGGGGTCATGCCAAGCATCCACCTTCAAACAGAGCCAGGTCCAAATCCAGTGGGTGCCCAGGATCCAATGTGTAGCCAGAGGCAGACTGTGTCCTCAAGTGATTTGGGATGATGCTAAATCCCTGACACAGCTCCAGCCACTGCTGGACAGATTCCCTGGCTGAACACACCAGGGGCTTATTTCAAAAAGAAAGATCTGAAATAGTCTCCACAGCAAACGCTGGGATTTTGCTTCTCTCCGATGGGAGATGAAGGAGGGATAAATTCCTTGAAAATAATCCTCATGGTGTTAAATAACGTGATTAAGCAGGCTGCCTAATTCTCCTCGGTTTTAAACTGTCCTCTTTATGCCTGGTGTCAGCTCTGCCCCCTCCCTGCCCTGGCCTGAGCACCCTCCTCTGCTGCAGCTCAGGGCTGCCTTGACATAGCCCTGTTTTAGCAGCTGCCTGCTGTAAAAATGTGCCCTTATCTCTCACTCTGCAGTTTATGCTCAGTCTCTTTATTTCCCTTCATGTAATCATCAGACATTTCTGCGTTTCGTCGCGATAAATACCAGACTGTTGAATCTCTGGGGCTGCCAAGAAATGCATCTCGGCATAGCACAAATAGAGCTGCTATTTTTTTTTCATTCCTTCCTTTAGTTTAACATTTATCACTGCTATTGTTGTCCTTAGAAGGATAAATAGGGCTGCATCTCACTAGCCAGTTGCTCCAAATACATTAGATTAAAGAACAAATAACATGATAACCAAAGGCTATGAAGACTATATTAATATATTATATTGAGATAGTCAAGCAAAGATGTGATAATGTGCTATTCATTATACAGGTGCACCAGTGCTCACTGCAGGATAAAATTAGATTGGCTCATCTGTAGGTCGTGTACCTCATACAGCTCAGAAGTGGCAGAGATTTTGTTCTGTCTGCACTGGTAGTGCACTGAAACAGGAGCACGTCAGTGCCAGCCCTGCCCTCCACACAGAGCTTCCTGTGGTCACACTGTGCTGCACAGTGGAAGGCACAAAGGGCCTGCTCATCATGCCTTTGGTACCACAGCCCAAGACATCTTTGCCATTTCCACTTTTTAAATGCCACAGGTTTCTCTGTCCCCTCCTCTCAGAGAAGATGGAAGATAGGCAATGTGCAAAAAGATAAGAAACACATGGCACCTGTTGACAGGCACTGCCCATGTTACGGGCTCTGGCCATCAGCTGAAGGTCTGTTCAGTGATGCTGAGTGACTCTGAGGGGGTGATGCCTCGAGTGGCAAAACCAGCTCACATGAACCATAGCTGACAGACTGAACACACAGTGTGGGTCCCTTCCCTTTCCCCTTCCCCTTTCCCTAACCTTACCTCTCCCTAACCAACCTAACTTCACCTAAACTTCCCTTCCCAAACCTTCCCAAACCTTCCATTCCCTTCCCTTTTTTTCCCCACTCTGCCACCTTACACCCACCATTCTGGAGACACTTCTGCCACACAAACGAGCTATAAAATGCCTTGTGCTCCAGAGAACACACCCCTTAAGTACTTCTCTCTCAGCAAGTGGATTTGCTGTCTGAAGCTGCCCCTGTTGTTATTTCCATTAAAAGGCTGGAAGCATAATCATGCAGTCAAAAAGATCCCTGAATGAAATCTGAGGGTAAAGAAAAAAGGGTGCAGGTATAGACAAGGAGAAGTAGAAGCTTCTCTTGTGCTTCATGCAGATAACAAAGAGATGCAAGACATAAAATTCCACAAAAACTCACTTGTTTAAATCCTTCTGTCCTGGGGACTGAGACCAATAAGCACCTGTGATGTCATTTGGGCTGCCTGGGTTGTCTCCCTGTGTGACTCATCTGCAGGAAAGGCTCTTGAAGGGCGCCCTGTCCATGTATCTGTTGGCTGGTCTCTCTCTCTGGATGACAATCACTTCCTCTTCTGCATTTTAAGATTGCTCAATGTATAAACTTTAAACGAAAAATCCAGTCAGGGCTTGTGATACCTTGAGATATCACACAAAAAGACAAAAAGACCTCAATTTTAGCACTCTCAGCTTTGAGCAGCCTAAGGGCAGACCTAAGAGTGCCACATGGTGCCTCAGCCTTCGCCTTTCCACGGTGTCCCTCAGTGTGGTTAAAGCTGAAGCTGCCTGAGCCATGGGCAGGATGGGCACACACAGGCTCCTCCTCTGAACTGGGCAGGGAGCCCAAGGGACAATGTAAAGCACCAACAAAGGGCTGGATTTAAGCTTGTCTTGCTAACACACAGGATTCCCCTCAGGAAAACCATTACAGCCTGGAAGAGCAGAAGCTTCCTCTTCCTCACCATTTTTTATGAGCTTAGTTCTTACCCAGTGTCTGCTCTCCCATCTGTGACCCATTTCCCAGCCACTGTCCTGAACATTGCTGCAGCTCATGGTGGTCACTGCAGCCCAGGGGGGCTGACCATGCAGCTCTGCCATCCCATCCCAGCAGGACCAGGTGTGTCTCTGGTCTCTCATCTCAGGTACCTTGGCACAGCCAGAGCCACCTTCTCCTCTGCCCATGGGCAGTAGCTGTGGGTCACCATGCCCTCCTTGCTTGTCTGTTGGCTGCTGCCAGCAAAGAAATGACAAGGGTGTTTGGCTGCTTTTAGCAGTAAAGCACAGGGTCTGCTGGGCTGCTGAGGGGTATCACTGCTGAGTGCTGAAATCACAAAGTCATTCAGGTTGGAAAAGACCTCCAAGATCATCGAGTCCAACCTGTGCCTGATCCCCACCTTGTCACCCTGACCAGAGCACTGAGTGCCACATCCAGTCATTCCTTGGACACCTCCAGGGATGGGGACTCCACTACCTCCCTGGGCAGCCCCTTCCAATGCCTGACCACTCTTGCAGTGAAGAAATTCTTCCTGATGCCCAACCTGAACTTTCCCCAGCACAGGTTGAGTCTCTGTCCTTATGTCCTGTCACTGGTTGCCTGGGAGAAGAGCCCAACCCCCACATTGCTACAGGAGTTGCAGAGAGCAATGAGGTCCCCCCCAAGCCTTCTTTTCTCCAGGCTGAGCCCTCCCAGCTCCTTCAGCCATTCCTCATGTGACTGACTCTCCAGACCCTTCCCCAGCTCCTTTGCCCTTCTCTGGACACACTCCAGCCCCTCAATGTCCTTCTTGAATTGAGGGTGAATGAACTGGACACAGGTCTCGAGGTGCAGCCTCACAAATCCTACACCCTTTCCAGGCATGCAATAAAATAAACCCCTACCCAACCATTCAGGTAAGGTTGCAGACATGGATGTCTTCTGAGCACGTGGCAGCTTGTGAGCTTCACAGACATCCATGGAGTAAGAAATGCAGGAGCAAAGTTTCAATCCCCACTTCCTTCTCTTCCCACAGCTTTATGCTGAACATGATGCCACATGGTCTGGGCTATTCCTTGGGTTTGTTGGCTTTGTCTCCTGCCAGCTCCTTGTGCACCCCCAGCCTCCTCGCTGGTAGAAGAAGCAGGAAAGGCCTTGATGCTGCTCAGCAATAGCAAAACCACTTTTCAGCACAAGTCCAAATGCAGCCCTGCACTGTCAGGAATGAACTCAAGAAAATGAACTCCATCCCAGCCAAAACCAGCACACTGTCCCAGTCCTGGGATGGAGAAAGCTCTCCAGTGACAGCAAATGCTACTGGAGAAAAAGAAAACCAATTACTTGTTTCGCATTCAACTTGTTGGAGCTTGTTATCTTTGGAATCCTTTTATTTTTCTCAATTAGATGAAATTTGTCACAGAGTTCAAAAGCTATGGAAATGGTCCAAAAGACAGGCTGGCAATGCAATTGCAGAAATTCTCTTTCCTTAGGAAATCAGCTTAAACCCTGTAATGGTTGGGGAAATGACACCACAGCCCATTAGTTGGTGGCCATTTCCATTTCAAGGTTGCTGTCACCAATGAGAGGAAGAGGGTGGCTGAATCCTTCCTTTCTCGTAATTAAAGCTTATGAGCTGGAGACTCATTTTTAAGGTGCTGTTTTCTGCTGATCTGTAATGCTGCTTTAGAGGTTATAACTAATAATATTAGATTTTAATCAACTCAGATTTGGTCGTGGATGCTACTTTCAGCTGGAAGAATCGAGTTAACTGCCACTTGCCTTTTTCCTATTTATATTTTAACTGCCTTGTGTGAGAATAATGTAACATCTTCATTCAGACAGAATTAGTCACTTACTTTATGTAGAAATCTTCAGCATGTAGTAATCTCACCCATATTCAGCCAAGCAGGTAAGCACATACTGAAGTCTACAATTAAAATCCTTAATTAAATCCTTAAATTAAGCACATACTTAAATGCTTTCCTAAAGAGGGATGTAATCTCCAACATGCTTAAGATAAAGTGTATGCTTAAGTGCTTTATTGAACCAATGCTTTCGCTGCAACACAAAGTATATTTGCAAACCAAAAGCTGCTGCTATAGGTGTAATCCCATAAAAAACTGGGGGGGGAAAGGCTGTGGGTGTTCATTAACATAAACCACATGGCACCTGTTCTGACAGTTCACACCTGGAATTTTGTGAGGTGTAAAAATCCTCCTGAATGGGATGTTGCCAGTGGAAGGTGATCAGCTGGGCCAGGGCCTTGGCAGTGCCAAGGGGGAGAAAGGACAGTCCCAGCATGACTGCTGGGTTTTGCATGGCTTGCAGAGCTTACATCTGAGATTTGGGGCAGGCTTGGTCTCTGTGTTGACTTTGGGGAAATTAAATATGTTTCTAAGTTTGAAATATGTTGAAGAGAGGCACTTAGGAATACCCAAAATGAAGCAATTCACCTTTTTTTTCTATTGACTTTCTTGCATGAAGACAGAAAATGCATCCACAGATTAAGCCCTAGAGGCCTCCAGCCTGCAAATGCTGCAGCAGCAGGTAATTTTTTGGGAATGTTCCCACCTTGTGCTAACCTGTTTCAGCCGAGGAGCCCAGGAGAGCCAGTGGCACACATGCCCTGGGCTGGTGGTGCAGTGTGAAGGTTTTGTTAGCGAGACAGACACCAGCCCACAGGCAAGACCTGGGAAGAAACATTTTGAGTCCTTGAGATATAACATTACCAACTCAAGGAAGGCCCAGTAAGGTGCTGCAGGCCACCCAGGCTCTCTTCCTTTGGAAATGGGAGGTAAGAAATCCAGCCAAGGTGTTGGCACAGCACACAAACTGAAATGCTTGGCAGTGCTGGGGCTGCAGCATCTCCCTTCAGACTGGATGTACACTATGCCTAAACACTGCATAAAGTGAACCCTTGGCATGCTGGCTGGCACTTCTGACCCTTTCTGAGGGGTGTTGCCAAGCTCACTGGGCAGTTAAACAAAGTTGAGGTGCTGATGGATCATTTTTCCCATCACTGCTTCTCTCACATTCCAGCTTCTTAGGCTGTAGCATATTGCAAATCTTCCCCTGGAGTGCTCAGCAGCAAGAGGTGCATTAATTTAAAGCGAAAACCAAGCAAGAAAATGTAGAGGGAAAGCTCAACTCCTGAGTGGAGGTGAAGATGTTCTAAACCATCCTGTGAAATTGGCTGCAAAATTCTCTTGCTGCTTTGGGACGTGGTGAAGGCCATTAGGCCACCCCAAGAGACGCTGAGGAAAGACTGGTGTCACCCAGGGCAGGTTTTGTCCCTGCCCAACCATCACCAGCCAGAGAGCAGCTCCCACTGACAGGATGGAGAAGCTAGTGGTTTTAAATTACATCCTAATTAAAATCTGACTTTGCTTTCACTCACAAGGAAAAGGCACTGGGCTGTACACAGTGAGGGATGACAGTTCATCCAGAAGTTATGAGTGTTTTAATTATATGTGCTTATAATATAAATGCCCTAGATCAACACAAATGTATTTAACAGGCCCTTTCTGTGGCATTACTCAGGTATATGAAGGCTCTACTGTTAACTGTGTTTTGGTACCATTCTCTCCAAACACAGACCCACCACATCACAGCCTCACTGTCCCGGCCAGCCCGGGGCTGTGCCAGTGCTGGGTCTCCCTGTGGAAAGCACAAGATTGCAACAGTGTCCCCAAAGAATGTTTTTGAGCAACATAACCCCTATTTTGGAGACAACCTGCAGTAATAGCTCAGAGAAACATCAGCCTTCCAGGTTTCTCAAAGCCCTCATCACCCTGACCTTGGACACTTCCAGGGATCCAGGGGCAGCCACAGCTTCTCTGGGTAACCTGTGCCAGGGCCTCACCACCCCAACTGTAAAAAATTTCTTCCTTAGATCTAGTCTGAATCCACCCTCTTTCAGTTTAAAACCATCATCCCTTGTCCTATGGCAACAGGACCCACTAAAAACTCCATCCCCAAGACTTGCACTACAGAGCTGGAACTATTTCCAGTCATGGGATTGAAGCCATATAGGATAGACCAGATGGCTTTGGTGGCCATGGGCTTGGCCAGTCCCTCTACAAGTTTTACCTACTGGCAAGCAAACCCTTCTAGCCCCAGATAGGTTCAGTCCTTAAAGCTGAGCTGTCCATGGGCTTCCCTGACCAACAGCCCCACCCCAGCACTCACCCCACTCACTGCTCCAGGCTCCCAACATCTCATACAAGGTGTTATTGAACTACTGGAGTGTCCAAAGGAGGGCACCAAAGATGGGGCAGGGCCCTGATTTGAAGGTGTGTGAGGACACTGAGGGCACTTGGGTTGTTCAGCTGGAGGAGACTGAGGGGAGAGCTCAGAGCAGCTCCAACTCCCTGGGCAGGGGCAGAGGAGGGGCAGGACTGAGCTCTGCTCTGGGGGGACCAGGGACAGCACCCAGGGAAGGGCTGGAGCTGTGTCAGGGCAGGGTCAGGGTGGATCTCAGGGAAAGGTTCTTCCCCCAGAGGGTGGTTGGCACTGCCCAGGCTCCCCAGGGCAGTGGGCACAGCCCCAAGGCTGCCAGAGCTCCAGGAGGGTTTGGCTGCTCCTCTGGGGCACAGGGGGTGACTCTTGGGGCTGGGCCTGTGCAGGGCCAGGGGTTGGACTGGATGATCCTTGTGGGTCCCTTCCAGCTCAGCATATCCTGGGATTCTGTGAAGACATAGGGATGTGCAGGACTGGTAGAAGCACCGAAATCCTGTGCCCTGTTTTGTTCATCTGAAATCCACCTGTGAACAGGAGATTGTGTGTGAGGTACCAGCTCTGCTTTGGGGGATCATTTCCCAGCCCCTTGCCAAGGGATCCAGTTGCTGAACACTGTGTCCATGTCCTGCTTTCTGCTGGCAGGACCTGGAACACCCCAGCCTGAATTAATGCCTCTCCTCCCTCCCCATTGTTGCTATCGACATTAAGGGCTAATGAAAGGAACAGTAATTTTAAAAACAAGTAATTTTTATGCCTTTTCTATAAGAAAATGAAGACAGTGGCATTTCACTGCACCCACCTGCTCCTTCCCAGGAAAAGCCAGTCTGGGGTCCTTCCTGGCACTGCTGGGATTCTGACAGGATGGGGAATCCACTCTCTCAGCACCTGGGGCAGGGAAGAGCCTCCCCTTCTGCCAAGCCCAAACCCACCTCTGTGCCCTGGGAAGGCAAAGTGTTAACTCTGTGTTGACTTGAAGTTTCCATTTCTCAATTAAAAACCGATTCCTAATATTCAATAAATGGCAGTTTTAATTTCTTCTTCATACATGATCTTAAAATGAGATTTTTAATTTTTTTATTTGTTCCATAAACAATATAACAAAACTCAGCAAGTTAACAATATGACGTTTTCACCATACAGAGTCAGTCACAAATATTTAAAACCTTTGCAACAAGAACAACAAAACCCAAAATATTACAAGAATAATTTACAAGAGGATCTATAAAACAGCAAAGCGCTCACAAATTTTCCAGTTTCCTTTACACAATATCACTACACTCTTTCACAACATTTCTTTTTATTACAAAATTCCCAACAAAAGTTTAATTTTTTTCTTTGTATTTTGGTTTTTAAAACCAGAAACTTTTAAGTATACATCCTTTTATTAACACCCGAAGGTGCAAAAAAAGGGAAACCTCACACATACAAACACTTCACAGCACTTTTCTAAGAAAAATATACACTTACAAAATATTTTACAAATTGGCACACTTAAAAATATACAAGATTTTGTAGGCGTCTTAGAGTGATCCTTAAGAATTATACTTCAATTGACTCTACAGAATATTTATAAAGCTTATTCTAAAAGAAAAAAGGCAAATAATTTCCAAACATGTTAAAATTGCAGTGTAAAATGTGGAACAGAAATGGATATGTTACATTCATAAAAAGGGCCATTTAATAGTTCTTAAATGCTCAAGGGGGGATAAAAGTTTTCTTTAGCACCATAAAACAGGAGCAACTTCCTAACGAGGTGCCTCTAGTTCTATGGAAGGGAACTCAAGGAGCAGTACATTCACATCTCTGGAGGCAGCAGTCGAGGCGCCCGGCCGGCGCCGGGGCAGCGGAACAGAGCAGCTCCTTGGATTTCTACCCTGCTTCCCACCGGGAGTAAGAGACAAAAGGACTTTCACTGGTACCTTGGTTTCTTTTCTGTGTGTGTGTGGTTTAGTCTAGGTTTAAGTCTTCCCTTTGTGCTTTTGAAATGGACGTCTGTCTGTCTAGCTAGCGAAGGGTAGTGAAAAGACCAATTTGATTTCTCGTTTCCTTTTGCACCAAGTGTTTAAAGGCTCAGTAAACGTGTCTGGCAACCCAAGCTTCCTGTGAGATGGAGGGAATCCTCCTGCTTCACATCCCAATTCCCTTAGATGGCTGTTACTCCACTGTCATTAGTGTCACTTGTTTACCTGAGAAACAGATTTGAAAAGCCTTGCTTCTACCACAGACATTGTACTTTGTTTATTTTATATATTTTTCTTTTTTTTTTTGTTTTTTGCATTATTTCACACGGGGAAGAGCTAAAGAGGCACGTTCTCAGACAGATGTCAGCGGCTTGAACCTGCAACCTCCACTGGGCCCCCTGGGAGCTGCACAGGCAAATCCAACACACCGAGTTGAGAAAAGACCGAGGGCCTGATCCTGCACCAACCCAAGCCCACGCACCTGAATCTCTTCTCACTTACACTGACTTCAAGGGAGTTTTTCTTGGGATTTGACATCACCAGCCAGCCAGGAAAGCACTTGGGCAGCGGGAGCCCTGGGGAGCAGGCTCCCCTCTAAGTGCTTTGCTAGATCAGGAGCTTAGGGAAAGAACGTGGTCCAGCAGGTAAAGGATGACAATGCTTCAAACATCTTTATTTTGGTTTGTGGCTCATTTGAGCCCTAATGCCAAAAAATTAACAGCAATCCTGACTTTTTAAAAGAGCAAACAGAGCAACAATGGTTTCTCAAAGCAACCATGGCCAGGCTGAGGCAGCCTTGGCTTTTCTTCTCTGAGCAGTCAGATGGTACAGCATGGACAGGACAGCCCTGTGGCCGTCTCTGCCCTCCTCTTCCTCCTCCTCCCAAAATGCCTGGCTACCTCTGGTCTGCAAGTCATTATTCTCAAGATATTTTTCAAAAACATCCACCCTCTTATGCTTAGAAAAAGAAAAGCAAGATGTAAACCTGGTAAGATTTTTTTAAAATAAAAACCCAACAGGTTTTTATTGGATCCCCATCAGTGATATTTTTCTATTTACAAATCCTCTAAATGCAAGTGTGTCCAGCAAACGATGGCCATGGGGTGGACTGGCTCCTGCTCAGCTGCTGCAGGGTTTCATTCTGCAGGACATCTCTGCCCAGCACAGAGAACGGATCCTTTTCCAGACCCCGGGAGAGTCACACCCCATGGGACAGCAGAGAGTGCCGCCTTCCCCTGCTCACAGGCAGCTCCTGCTCCAGCTCCGAGGTGACCAAGAGCCAAGGGCTCAAGCTGCACTGCCCTGTGTTGTTCTCCTTTTGGATAGACTTTATGACCACGCTTTGGAAGTGGATGGTTTCTGCTTTTTAATGTCACTGCCAGTTGTAAGTCCTCCAGACTCAGGAGAGCAGCACTGCCCACACCAGTGCTCGGTGGGACACGCCAAGAGTAGGAGTGGAATGAGATAAAGTAGAAAAGATGCTGCAGAATAAACATCTTTTGCGTGTCTTGGCTTTGTCACCCCAGCCAGGAGCCCAACTCAAAGGTGTGAGAAGCATGGAAGTTGCACTGGGACTGGGCAAGAGGATGGGCTGATGTGCCAGTGCAGGCAAGCACAGGGAGCCCTGGGGTGTGTGGGTGGTGGGCAGGGATGGATGGGACCCACCTCCCAGTCCCACCACAGCTGTGAGCTGTGCCACGAGAAACAAAAATGCACCAAGGAGGGCAAATGGAAAATAAGAGCTTGTACAGTAAGGGACGAGGCAAAGGTGCGAACTGATGAAAACCTTGAGGTAGTGATAGGCAGGTGGCGATGAATTCCAGGAAAGTAAAGTTCCAGCTCTTCAAGGAGTTAGTCAACAGGATCCCCTGGGAAACTGCCCCCAGGGACAGGGGAGCAGAACAGAGCTGGCAGATCTTTCAGGACATTTGCCATAGAGCACAAGGGCTCCCAATCCCCAGGTGTAAGACACTGGGCAAGGCAGGCAAGAGACTGGCATGGCTGAGTCAGGACCTGCTGGTCCCAACTGCAGGGCAAGAGGAAATGCACAGGCAGTGGGAGCAGGGACAGGTATCCTGGGAAGAGTACTGGGATGCTTCCATGTCCTGTAGGGATGGAGTGAGGAAGGCCAAGGTGCAGATGGAGCTGAACTTGGCAAGAGATGTAAAGAATAACAGGAAGGGCTTCTACAGACTGAAAAGGGAAGGTCAAACAAGGTGCAACACAACTGGCAAACGGGTACCAACAGATGAGAAGGCCAAGGCAACTTCTCTTCCCACCACCCTTGAGTGGATGACCCACAGGACAGGGACTGCAGGAGCAAAGTCCCTCCCATTGTAAGAGAAGATCAAGTTTGTGACCACCTGAGGAAAATGAACGTACGTAAGTCTGTGGAACCTGACAAGATGCATCCCACAGTCCTGAGGGAACCGGCTTCCAAGTAGCTGCCAAGTAACTCTCCATGGTATCTAGAAAGTCCTGACAGTCAGGTGAAGTTGTGGAGAATGGGAAAAGCAAAACATTGCACTCACTCTCAACAAGTATAAAAAGGAGGACCCTGGGACTCTGTGCCTGGATCATGGAACAGACCCTGCCAGAAGCTCTGTTGAGGCTCCTGGACGACAAGGAGGTGATGTGGGACGTCCCATACAGCTTCACTACAGGCAAGTCCTGCCTGTCCAGCCCAGTGGCCTTCTCTGATGGGGGTGACTCCATCAGTAGACAAGGGAAGTGCTACAGATGTCATTTATCTGGACTTCTGTAAGGCCTTTGACACAGTCCCCACAGCATCCTTCTTTCTAAACTGGAGAGAGATGAGTTTGATGGATGGATTATTCATAAGATAAGGAATTGGTTGGATGATCACATCCAGAGGGTAGTGGTCAACAGCTCAATGTGCATATGGACATTAGTGACCAGTGGTGTCCCTCAGGGGTCCATACTGGGAACGATGCAGGCAGTGGGAACGAGTCACCCTCAGCAGGTGTGCAGATGACACCAGGCTGAGCAGTGTGACTGCCACACCCGAGGGATGGAGCGACAGCCCGAGGAACCTGGACAAGCTCGAGAAGTGGGCCCATGGGAAACTCATGAGGTTCAAGACGGCCAAATAAGAGGTGCTGCACCAAGCACTGGGCAATCCCTGGGATCCACACAGGCCGGGGGATGAAGGGATCGAGATCAGCCCTGCTGAGAAGGACCTGAGAAATTTTTTATGGTGAAACACTGGCACAGGTTGCCCAGAGAAGCTGTGACTGCCAGGGGTGGCCCTGAGAGCATTCAAGGTCAGTCATAGAGAGATGTGAGGAACCTGGTCGTTGAAGATGTTCCTGTTCATTACAGGGTGGTTGGACTAAATGACCTTCAAAGGTCCCTTTCAACCCAAAAATTCCACGAAGATCAAAAGGGAAGAGGGTAAATGGTTGACTCAAGCCAATTTCCAATTTTGGGATCAAGTAGCAGAGGGATGACTTTGTCAAACCTTGGGAAGGGCCATTGCCACACCATGAGGGACCCAGGCTGCTTAACAGAGACTTTTGGGGTGGAGATGGGATGATCACCAAAGATGGCAGTGAAATCAGAGTGGCAGGAATAAAAAAAAGAGCAACCAGGCAGCTGGTGTTTGTGACTACCATCGTCCTGAAACACTGAGCTGGGTTTTCATGGATCGCCGAGACACAATAAAATAGTCGATATGTTTTATGCCTGATCTTCATGCCCTATTGCACATTTCTCAAATGCAATAAATATTGCTATCCAGCCCTGTACAAGGTGTTTTATTATAAGTCCCATATTCATAACATTAGGCATAACAAGCACAGTGCAGGCCATGTGAAATGTGCTTTCAAATGATGGTTTTGGGTGAAAAAGAAGGTCTGTGCCACATCCCAGCCCTGGACTTGACCTGTCTCTGTACAAGCAGCAGCCAGAACATCTGAAAGAAGGGAGCTGCCAGCCCCTCATCCTGCAGCACGTGGGAGGAACGCTGAAAAAAACGGGATGTGCCAACACCACAGCAGTGCTGGAGCTTGTAGTATCTGATGAGCCTACAAATAGAAAAGAGCTGCTGGGGAAGTGGGGAGAGCGTGATGGCTGCAGGCAAGCCCAGCGCCCAGGGATGGAGTCCTACCTCAGCTCTTGTTCCAAAATAAATCCTGAGCATCTTCTGGATCTCCCTCCTGGAGCCAGAGCTGGGATGGGATGCTGCATGCTGTGAGATACCCAGGGACCACTCTCATCCAGACCAACTCACTCTGGGCAATGCCAGCATTTATTTCAAGAAAAAAATGAACTTAAAGGATGTGGTTTCTAATTACTATTTTTTTTCAGAGTTCTTTCTTTCATTTGTTAAATAAAGCACAACACAACTGCCGAGCTGTTCTCTTTGGGATCACAGAGCTGAGCCTCAGCTACACCTCAAGACCTGCTAGTGCTGGAAACATTTTGATTCAAAACAACACTCTGCATCTCCACTTTGATTACAAGTGCTCACTCTGCTTTTTTTGCTAAATTAACTTAAACCAATTCTGCTGCTTTGCCTTGCGCGTGGGCGGAAAACGACCTCCTAGTAGGGAAACCCGAGCCTCGTCCTGCCCTCGTGGGACACCATCTCTGCCCATGACCACATCAACAATGTGATCTGTCCCACTGCTTTATTAAGGCTCCTCTTCCTCATCGTTTTCTATTGCATATCATGTCCAAGCCTCACATCCCTCTGCTCCCAATCGCTCCCAGTTCGCAGGGCTCTTGCATATCAAGGTTTTTCGTAAGAAATCAGCAGCAAAACTCACAGGCTCTCAGTTGCACAAGGAAAATAGATATTGGTTGGGTTTGTTATTCTCGTGGAGGGCAAGGGTGTGGTGAGAAGGGTTACAAATAAGGCCTTTTGAAAATACATTTAGCATTCAATGCTTAACGCTGTCTTAATAAAGTCCAGTCATGGATGATCCGGCCCTGATCGGTGAGATCACAAATAGCTCCGTTGGTTTTTTTGATGAATTGAATCAAAGAAAAGGTTCAGAGTTGTATTTGAAATGAATTACTTTGCTTTTGAAAGTTCAAACTATATTGGCATCGCAAGGTTAGACACTGAGGAAACACCAAAGCTATGATGGGAGAGCGCTTCTGACAGGCTCTGCATCAAACCGTTTAAGAAACTACTCAAAGGAAAAGTAAATAGCAATCAATGTATGAAATGTATTAGTTCTGTTTTTATACCTATTTTAGAATTTATCCCAGGTTCTTATAAAATATATAAAACTGAGATACAAAGAATTAGCAATGTAACTTTGCATTTCAAATGATCTTCAGCTACAGGTTTTGCTTTAAGAAAACAGACACTTGAAAAGCAGCTGTTCTGTAGTCTCTAGATGCAGACACTTGAGTTCCTGGCAAACTTACCGTCAGTGGTTTTCTGAACTCCTCCACCATTGCAACTCTCTCCTAGAATGAAACTCAACATTTCACCATTAAGTTTATCCGCTCGTGGTTTCAAAGAGAGGATGTTACAATTTCCCAGCATCGGTTTCAAAGTTCCTTTTTCCTTCCCCTCCCCTCTTTTTTTTAAAACTTTTTTTTTTTCTTTTTTTTTTTTTTTTCCCTTTATGAGCTTTAAACCACAGGGTGAATCCATGAAATGAGGTAAGTAAATTTGGCACACTTTTAGTCATGTCCATAAAACTTTTGGTAAGTTGTATCAGTGAACAAGATCGTTTTCATTGTGAGTTACAGGTGCTTTCGAAGGGGGGTGGTTAGTACTTAACAACTGGAATGTTTCTAGTAAAACCAAAAGGCATAGCTGCAGAAAACACTCACAACCCAATGTTGATAGAGAAGTAAAAATATATACAATACAGTCACTTGTTCATAGTTTGGCACAATTTTTTGTTGTTGTGGGTAATAGTGCATAAACTACTGTACAACAGTATGACTTTTAAAACAGTCTTTCACAGAGAATACCAGATTAGGTTTGCTTTCAAATAATAAAATTCCCACAATTTCAAACTCTTCATTTCAGCACTTACATTTCAACAGACCACAAGGCAGATTTCGAAAAGGAACTGACGGGAAAAAAACCAAACCCAACTGAAAAAGAAATGGTAAGAAAAGAACCAAACATCAACCGTCTTTCTAGAAAAGGGAGTCTCTTCTTCAAATACAGGAAAACCCAAAAATGTTGTTTCTGCTTTAAGAAGAATGGAGTCTGATTCCCTGCAGGAAAAAATCAAACATTTGATGCCATCTTAGTTAGCTCGTCTGGAGTCACCACGACGGAGCGAACGCGCTAAAGGCGGGCGGGTAGAGAAGATGCAGCTTTAGATGATGCAGGTTAGGAGATACAACAGCAGAGGGGGCCAGAAAGCACTCAAAAATTGCCACGTGAAGCTCAATTAAGAACGAGTTCTCATTTGCAAAGTAAAGAGCCTTTAAGTTTCGAGATCTTGGCTTTTGGATGCAGAACCTCTTTTTTTTTTTTTTTGTGGTTTATTTTTTACAAAATGTTCCAAAAAAAAAAAAAAAGTCTTTCCTCGTCAAAATCATTAAAAAGAGCATGTAATCATGTTTTTTTTGTTGTTTTTGTTTTTCCCCAATAAATAAGTAATTAAAAACTGAAGAAGCCAAACAGCAGAAAAGAGTAGCCTTGTTAGTTTTTTTAACCCCAGCCAAGCCAGAAAATTGGTCATTCTTTTAGGTAGCTTGCAAGTCATAAGTATTTTCATGCATTTAAAAATAATAATAAAAACCCAACCAAACAAAAAAAAAAAAGAAACCAACCCCAAAACCAAACCCAATCAAAACTGTAAAAGGGGAATGTCTTTTTTTTTTTTTTTCATGCAACTTTTGCTTTCAGGAAGGAAAAACTGAGGAACAGCAGGCCTAGCAGGTGGGAGGGAGGTTAGGGGCATTCCAGCCAGTTTGGTGCAGCATTACCTCAGTTTCTCAAAAGCAGCTGTCACAGGTGGGTCCTTGTGGGACTGTTCGCGGTCCGTCCGCTTGATTTTACAGTTCTCATCCCGCAGCGATTTCGAACTGGATTTATGACGGTAGAGTTTTTTATGGGTAGGTCCATTATTGCCTAAAGTGCTCAGGTTACTATAGTTTTTATCAAAAAAGGGAGCGTGAATGTCCGTGGTGAACCCGGTTGAGCAGTTGGGGCGACCGGGGTCGCAGGTTGCGGCTTTGCTGTTTTTGCTTGAGCCCTTGTTGTTTGACTTGTGGTTCTTCGCCGCTCCTGGCGAGCTACCGTTCGCCTTCTTCTTCGACTCTTGGGATGTCCCTGCCAAAATTTTAAGAGTTTTCAGTTTCAGGCTGTTGGACTCCGGTGACCGGAATATGTCTGGCACACTGTTGTGGCCAACAGGCCCCCACAAGGGCTCAATGGAGGCCATCATAAACCTCTGGACATCGGCCATTCCCGACGCGATGTTGGACAGGATGTTGGAAGGCTCCTCAAACTCCCTCTGATCATCGTCCAGGAGGCTGGTGGCGTTGCCCAGGCTGTGTTCTGACCAGCCCGTGCCCCCCTCTTTTCCCAGCGCCCACTCTCCGGACAGCCCGTTGTGCTTGCCCAGCTTCACCCCGGCCGGGCCGCAGTGCTGAGTGCCCTCGGCCAGGCCCTTGGTGGCCGTGGCCACCGTGCTCAGCTGAGGGACTGCCCTGCCACCAACGGCCGGAACCTTCTCACCATTGACTCCCGTCGCATTTTTCCCTTTCCTGGTGGATTTTGGCGCCTGCCTGGAGTTTTTCCCTTGGGGCTTATCGGTTCCTTTGTTGGTTTTGGGCGATTTTTTCCGGGTGGCTTTCTGGGAAGAGCTTTGGTTTGTACCCACATTCTTGCTGGATGAACTTTTCCTCTTCGATTTTGACACTTTGCTATTGGTGCTAATTTGACCAGATGGCTCATTAAATGTTGACAAGCATGGACTCTTTTCGAGAAGGCTGACAGAATCTTCATCATTGAACATATGGAACTGGAACTGGTGATTATTTAAAGCAAACCCATTATCTGCCTGATCCTCGGTCTGCAGGACCCCACAGTTCCACTTGACCTTCTCGGAGCTGTTGAGGGCAGCTTGGGGGCTCTCCTGAAAGCCCTTCAGGGTGCCCAGAGGCTTGGCATCGGAGCCAGCTATCTGCGGGGACAGGTTGGGAGTGTCCGGAGGGGACATCTCCGAAAGCGACGACTGGCGGAACCTATCAGGCGTGAAGTTGGAAATGTCTAAAAGGTCCGTGGACTCCTTCAAAGGGGTGATTTCATCTATGCTCTGCTGGATCACTAACTTGGGACTGCAGTGGGCCAAGAAATCATCATTAATATCATCCTCGCCGTCCTTTTCACAAGACTTTAAACTTAAAGAACTGTAATTACTAGAACTAACTGACAATGAACCCACTGAATCAAAACTAATGAGCCTGCCATCATCTGTACTTAGTGTACCTCGTTGGAAATGAAAGCGCCCCTCTCCATTATTAAAATGACATGACTGATAAGAATCATCAGACTGCACTTGTTGGCTATCCGGCATGTAATTTTTTTGGTATAGCAATTTGCCGCTATTCAGATTGACTTGAGTGTATCCAGAGGCGGGGAGCCCGTCCGTGCCCGGGGCGCCGCCGCCGCCGAACTCGCCCGGCAGCCCGGCTGCCTCCGGCAGGTCACCGGGGAAGTCCTGGCGGTCGCTGCCGGCCTTGGCCGGCCACAGGCTGCCGAAGCTGCTCTGCTCCATCTCCAAGTGGCCGGGCGACTGCTGCAGCTCCGACTCGGAGGGCGGGGAGAGCACACAGCTCTGCGCCGGCTGCAGCGCCGGGAAGGGCTTCTCTGGCGGGACGATGCTGGGGAGAGGGTGCTGCGGCTGCTCGGAGGGGTGCTGGGCAAAGTACGGGATACCAGTGTTGCTCGACAAATCTGAAGCATCTAACAACGTCTGCAGATACCCTCCAGGGATCAGGGGTACATTGCTAGTGATATTAGCAGATGGCAGAGGCTTGTCTGAAGAGGAGGTGGATGGTAGGAAAGGAGAATTTTTAGCAGCCTTATCCTCGTGGCACTCCGGGAGATGGGAGCTGTCTGAAGCACAGGGACTGTTTTCGTCCTTCAGACGCGCTGCAGAGTCCTGGTTTTCCAGTGCTGGGGAGTCCTCCACTGTACTGGTAGCAGCTTTGATCTTCTTGCACTTCAACCTGGCCTCACTTTTGAATTTGATCCTGCGGAGCACTTTCCTTTCTGTCCCCTTGTGCTCCCGTTCCTGCGATTTGCATTTCACGGCGGCGATGCCCGCGATGTCGTGGACGTGTAATCCATTGGCACAGCTGGGGGTGGCGATGGCTAACGCCGGCAGCCCTTTCAGGCCCACGTCCTCCTTACTGCTGCAAGGCTGCTTGTGATCAGAGGAGCAAGAGCCCAGCTTGTTCACTGATTGCTCGATGGCTTTAATTCTTTGAATCCGGTGCCTGTTTGCTAGCTTGCATTTTCGCTTCCGTGGGTGAGGGAGGAATGAAGCATCTGAGCCGTTAAGATAGAAATTCTGCTTGTGGTAGAGAGACGATCTGAGCAAATCCAGTCGGCTCTGCTGCCTCTCCTGCCAGAAGCCCTTCAGTGGGGCCAGCTTCTTGTATTTGCTGAGCAGCTCCTCGTTCAGAGTAACAGTTGTCTCGTTGGCATCCACTTTGCTGAGCTTCACCAGCATATGCTTCTCCCCTTTAAACCTGTTAATGATGATGTACTTGATGATCACGGGGGGCTCCTTGCGAGAGACTTTTCGCCGTTTCTTGGGGCACCACTCGTCATCGTCCTCCTCCTTGGGCCCGTCCGGGAGCCACTCCTTCTTGTCCAGGATCTTCTCATTCTCGATGGAGTCCACATCATACAGGTAGTCGTCGCTGTACCGCACTTTCCTCTTTGCCCGCAACCCGTAGTTCTGCTGGATGAAGGAGCCGGAGTGGTCCCGGGCCAGGTACCGGCTGCAGTCCTTGATGTCCCGCAGCACGTCGTACGAGGACTCCGTGCAAGTGCTGTCATCACTGAACTCCCCGGAGTCCTCCGTGGAATTCACTGAGTCCAAGAAGTGGCTCCTCTTGGAGCCCACGTACTGCACCATCTCTGTGCTGTTGCAAGATTTATTTAAGGCAGCTTTCTCCTCCTCCTCGCCGTCCTCTTCCTCGCCATCCTCCTCCTCCTCTCCCCAGATGATGCCTTCCTCAGATTTGAATTGAGAGGGGTCGGTGGCACTGCTGGGCCCCCTTTTCAGGGTGCTCCTGCTGTCCCTTTTGGTGCAGTTGCTGAACACGCTGGGGAAGAAGTTGAACTGGGCATCCTCTTGTAGGGTGGTGGTCTTCTCCCGCACGTTGTCCTGGAAAGATTCGTATCTAATCTTTAGGGAGCAGACATCACTTCCCAAGGTGGAATCATCATCATCGAACATGTAATTATCCACGTCTTCCTCAGAAAACAGATTTACAGAAAGCTCATTTTTGGAGCAGAGGTCAAGCAGCTCAATTTTACTTTCACTAATGAAAGATTCAAAATAGCCCCATTCCTGGTTGGGATTTGTTAGTAAAGGTTCCTCACCATTGCATTTGTCTAATAGTAATCCCTCGTAATAATTTTTCTGAGTGGGGTCCTCTGAATCACTGTCAGATTTTTCTGCATCTCTTTTGTCCGCTGCCCTCGATTTATGCATAGGGAAGCTTAAAAGCTGGTCTGAAAGCAGCTGATCCCCATATCTCATGGTTTCTCCTGTGCTCATGCAGTGAATCCCTATATCAGAGACTGAACAGGTGTCATAATCCCTATTTATATCCCCCACTTTCAAGCTTATTCCCGGCTCTGCATCAATGCCGTCCTTGGATTCAATAAAGCAGCCCAGACAGGTCCGGCTCGGCTGCATCAGGCAGTCTCCCGTCAGCGCCGACATTCCCCCGGGCTCCATCATGGTGAACGGGGCCTTCTCGCAGTCGCCCGGCAGCGACCAGGAGCTCATGCCCTTGGTCACGCAGGACGTGAGGGAGATGGCGTGGGCGGAGGAGTCATCCGAGGCGTGCTCGGGGACATCGGTGAGGCGCAGCGGCGACGGGGGGCTCAGCAGGCAGGGCTTCTTGGCCGGCAGGGCCCGGTGGCACACGTGGCTTTCCCTCTGGGCCGCGCTCAGCGCTGGGAACGGCACCGCGGCCTCGGCGGCGCTGCAAGGCCTCTCATCGCCGCCCAGGGCGTGCGACTCTGGGGGGAATAAGGAACAGGGAGGGAGGAAAGCAAGAGAAAGAGAGAGGGGTTACTACCCTTGCAGCTCTGCTCGGGTTTGCCACCCCGCTCCCCTTCTCCCACGCTTTGGTGGTGACTTTTCCTGACCGCTCCTTTGGGAAGCAGCACACGCCCTTCCCACAAACACACAGTCCTTCCCTCCTGGATCCAATTAACGTGGTGATGTGCAGGGAAGGGAGAGGTAAACACGCTCCCCCTCTGCAGCCAGCTGGAAGAGGTACAAGAGTACGTCTGAAAACCCAACCCATCCACTCTTCCCTCCTCATATTCATACCGTTACCTGGATACTGCCTCTCAAACCTGACAAGGTTATTAAAAAACAAAACAAGCCTAATAAAAATGTTCCCATTAACATTGAAAAAAATTAACAGAAAAATAATGTTCTTAAAGAAACAAAGCATCCCCCTTCCCGTGGTGCCTGAGCTGACACACCTGAGCTGCATTTCTGCTCCAGAGACAGAAAGTTACAGCTGACTTTAAAAACCCAGCGGTCTTTTTGTCACTGTCCACGCCAAGGGAAGGCAGAAGATAACACAGAGTTTAAAGCAATTATAGTTAGAATTATTGTGAGTTTTGCCATTCTTCCCTAATCTCTAAAAATGCCTTTCTAATAAAGGAAGGATTTTTTTTTACCTAAGGATTTTTGTAGTTTTACCTCGTCGTGCTCTTTTATGGCAGAATAAAGTTATGAATGTACTTTTATCTGACTTCTGGCTCAACGGACGATATGACCCTTGAAATTTAAATACGACGTCTTTTCATCCACGAACACTCTCTGATATCTCTGTATTAAAAAAATATATTCCAATGAGTGCATTCATCCCAGCCAGAGACCTGTGCCGACTCCGAGCCCGGGGCCTTTGTCATGGCTCATGTCTTTCCTTTTTGGTGGCTCCACTGAAGGCAGAGGGGGAGAATGGAAGCAACGAGGCTTTCCAAGGAGGGACAAACGCTTTAAACCGCAACCGGAGCACCAGGATGTGGCATTAGATGGGATATCCTAATGGATCTGGCTGCTGTGACCCCTCCACAAGTGCTTTTATTCCCAACTCGGAGGAAAGCAAGTCTCCTGAATCTTTGGCAGTCTGGGAAGGGAAGGTTTGTATAGGTACATGTACCGTGGCCAGGATGGAAAACCCACTGAGCAAAGCAAGTGAGCAGGATGGAAAGGAACAGGGTGTGATGGGATTCCTCCCTGTGCCAAGTGTAAAACTTAGAGGAGATCAGAAACCCCCCAGTCCCATCCCCAAAGCAGTTTTGTGCTATGGGGGCCTTAGGGATGGACCCACCAGTGAAGCCTGAACAAAGTACAAGCTGCAGCCAGAACCACACAGTGCCCTGAGGACTTCAAACCACTGTCCAAAGACTCCATAAATCCAACCAGAAGTGCAACGTAAGCATCTTCAACATGCACGACTTGTAAAGGCCCAGACTGGCTTGCTTGAAAAGGGTTAAAAAAGAAAGAAAGAAAGAAAGAAAGAAAAAAGCTGATTTTTGAGTCCCTCCCACCAGTTTTCAAATGAGAAATGCAGAGGTGGTATCTTTTTCCTTAAGCACCAAAACAAATTAACCAGTGCAGTTCCACTTCAGAAGTAAAATAAAATAAAAATCAGCTTGGAGCTGAAAGGAAGCATGGAAAATTTGAGGATAAAAGAAGAATGTCTGTGAATGCTGTAACTCAAAGAAGGGGGAGGCAGAAAGCTGAAATTCAATCTGGAATGCTGCAGTCAATAAGCAGAGCTGCTATTATATAAAATAAACTGTCTCTGGGCGTTTCTTTATGTTTATACTTGTATGAGTGAACTTAACTCTTGTGAAGTACAAAGGCCCAAACTTGATTTTCTAGGGCTCTGTATCGGCCTAAAATCAGGCCTATGTTCAACTGATGCTCCAAAAGAGGAAGCTGAGGGGCAAAGACACTTTTCCCAGTTTAACTCAACATCCACCCAAAAGCACATGGGCAAGGGGAGGTGGTGGCACCAGAGTGCTGGCTCACTGCTTTGGATTCAGCAGCAACTCCTACACACCAAGGTTTAAACTGGAAGTTTAAACTGACAGAGGGGAGGTTTAGCTTGGATATTGGGAAGGAATTCTTCCCTGGGAGGGTGGGGAGGCCCTGGCACAGGTTGCCCAGAGAAGCTGTGGCTGCCCCTGGATCCCTGGAAGTGTCCAAGGCCAGGCTGGACGGGGCTTGGAGCAGCCTGGGACAGTGGAAGGTGTCCCTGCCCATGGCAGGGGTGGGACTGGATGGGCTTTCAGGTCCTTCCAACCCAAGCTGTTCTGTGATTCTATGTCTAGTTAAAGCACTTTTTAAGCCCTGCTTAGTTGAATATCATGGATGTGGTATCAGGTTCTAGAAATCACCCCTCCTCACTGAGCAGGGAAGCACTGATCTTACTGTCTATGGGGTCAGACAAGGAAATCATGGCTAGAAAATCCCCTTGCAGCTTCAGCAGCTTCAGCAGCTGTGGATTTACCATGTATAGTCAGGAAGGAGACAGAAACCTCCCAAATTACACCACCAGCACATCCTGCAGGGTCCCCATGGGCACCTGTGTGTCTGGAGTTGCTCCAGGTTTTTGGTAATGGACAAGAACAACATTTATCCCAACACACCTTGTTTGAAGCTTACAGAAGGACCTGAACACACAACGTGTCAGAGGACCAAGCCCTTGACATATAACAGGACCAAATGTATACGTAAATAGATATATATTTCAAGATTTATAGGCCAATAGAAAATGTAAAAAGCCATGAAATTAAACAGAAAGCATGTTGGGAGAGTGAAAGTGTCAGGCTCTGCCTCCCCTCTCATTTACTGTGGCCAGTGACTACAGTCCACATGATCTGAGGAACTGCTCAGAGGCACATTTATTTCAATCAGGGTTTCAGACAGCTGAGCACTGTTACATCTAATTAGTTATTTTGAAAGCAAGCATGGAATCGATGGAACAGATACAGACAAAGTGGGGC
This sequence comes from Pachyramphus minor, assembly GCA_013397135.1. Lineage (NCBI taxonomy): Eukaryota > Metazoa > Chordata > Aves > Passeriformes > Tyrannidae > Pachyramphus > Pachyramphus minor. Next base: position 138,605 of record VYXB01008415.1, read on the forward strand.
ATTTTGGGCAGGCTGCTGGAAGGGGCTGATCCTTCCCCTCTGATGCTGGTGGCAGCTGGAATGACTTGGTGGCTCCCAGTGGCACCAGTGTGTGTGTGCAGAAGAGAGGTTATGGGAGCTCAGAAGTCCAACCTTCTCTTCCCATGGGAAACAAACCATCCTGGTTTGCTTCTTCTACCCAGTCTCTAATTGACCCCACTTCGTAGGGACTAAGTATCCTGCAGTTAAATTTTGTTAATTGTGAGTAGTGGGTTCATAACTGCAGAGAGAGGGAAAGATTCCCAACAGACAGAGGGGCTGCATAGTCCTGGATGATTTTTTTCCCCTAAGAAAGCAAATTAAAATCTCTAATTCAAACTGCATGTTCACAGAAGCATTTCCAGCCATGCCCATGCACGGGCAAAAGCAGCACTTGTTAAGACCTAAAAAGGTGTAGATTCATGACAGGAGTGACACCTGTGCAGAAAACACCCATTTACCTCATTGCTCCACATTGCAGGGATACCCACAAACTGCTAAAATTAAACACACAAAAGGAATTAGGAAAATAAGTTGGCTTGCAAGTTGTCGCTGCTCCCTCATGTACCGTAATTAAGTTCCTTACCATTTTCTTTCACCCCATTAATCAGGATAGTTTCTTGGTCTTCTGAGGCACAATCCTGCTCTTGTTGGTCATCCATCAATTTAACCTCTTTCTGTTCACTCCATGCCCCACTGCATCTGGCCAACCTGCACATTTCCAGAAACATAACCACAGTCAGTGCAATTCCCAGAGTCGGCTCAAGGAACCGTGAATAAAAAATAACAACAATAAAACACCCCTACACCACCTCACATGCTGCCCCTACCCTTCTTAAGAGGACAAATCCGATTTATTTAGGCTCTTGGATTGTCCCTTTCCACTCCAAAAGCCAAGTCCAATGTATTCCACCAAGGTTAAAATGTTGTGTATCACCATTTCCTCCCCCAGAGTCCTTCCCTGGAAGGGGGAGCAGTGCTTGGCACCTCTGCAGCACCTTTCACATTGCTCAAAACTGCTTTGCAAAGGCAGGTCAGCCCTGTCCAGCCAGGTGAGCTCACCCATCTCCAGAAGGATGAGCTGAGAGACAAAGAGAGGAGGACTCATCCCAGTTCATCAACAGCAACTCTGCACTGGAGTTGGAAGAGAAACACAGATACCCCAGTGACAACTGCTTGCCATAGCTCTCGGTTACTGCTCTTCCAAGTGCTGGTTGGTATGAAAAACTCCCCCAAAAAAGCAGCTTTTGGGGAAAAATTATTTCTAGTCTCTTCATCATGAGAGCTCCATCCTCAGAAGCCTCGTTCCCCAGGCCCCTCCAACTGCCTGCACTGTCCCCACGGGGGGAAGCTCCACCTCAGGTGAATGACCACCAGTCAGGGCTGACTGGATTCCATGGGCAATGATCAAAGCAATGAGATCAGGATCAAACCCAGAATTCTCCCCTTCCTCCGTTGAAGATCCCCCCACCCATTAAAACCCTGCCTACGGAGAGGGAGCAGGTGTGGCAGAGTGATGTGTCTGAACCCTGGGCTCCAGTGGCACAGGAGAACCCTCACCAGTGCCCTGATAGACAGAATTTCACCTCTTGGACTATAAATTCAAGTAAAAAAATATTTTATTTCCCTCTGGCAACTCGAACTCCATTTTTTCTCTCTCACAGAACAGGTACTAGATTTGAGCATCGGTTTAGGTGTTTTCTGGGATTTTTTGTTTGTTTGGGTTTTTTTTAAAATCAACATTTGTCAATGTCTGCTGTTCCCACAGTACTCACTGCCCTGGGGTTCAGCAGCCAAACTTCATTCCTATTCAGATTTGCAGTGGAGTCCTCTTAATTAACGTGAAATCTTTACAACCGCCTTAGTAAGTGAAACCTTCACTGAACTTAAAGATGTTGTGACACCAAGAGTAAGATAAGAATAACAAGCATCAGTAACTCCATTCCTTTGCATATTTAGAGGAATATTTAACTAACCCCGAGAGTTTTCCTTTGATGCAAATCCCCATCTCAAAGCCCTCCATGCTGGGTGGTTTGCTGTGGTAAGACCCCTCTCCCCAGCCCCCAGCTCCCCCCACGGCCAGAAAAGCTGCAGCATCACTGACGTGTTGGAACAGGAGCGACTCGAAAAGCCAGAGCACAGATCAGAGTTATCTCCATGCAGCTTGGAGGAGATTAATGTCTGAGTGTGAAAGCTGCTCTGCGTCTTCCAGTGACAGGCTACAGCTCCGTGCCTCCCTGATAATATCTCCTGCCTATTAAATGTATCTTAATTAATATAAATATTAATAAATTAAGTTTTTAAAATATCTATTAATGAAAATATTAATAAAATATCATAAGCCTCAGGAGAACCAGAGGATTCTCAGGAGACCAGAGACCACATGGGCCAGTGTGGCTGATGGGAAAGGGGTTGGTTGCTGCCTGAGGTATCACAGAATGGTTTGGGTTGGAAGGATCCTCAAAGCCCATCCAGTTCCACCCCCTGCCATGGGCAGGGACACCTCCCACCAGCCCAGGTTGCTCCAAGCCCCATCCAACCTGGCCTTGGACACTTCCAGGGATGGGGCAGCTACAGCTTCTCTGGGCAACCTGTGCCAGGGCCTCCCCACCCTCACAGGGAAGAATTTCTTCCCAATATTCCATCTAACCCTGCCCTGTGGCAGTGGAAAGCCATTCCCCCTTTTGCTGTCACTCTGTGTCCCTGTCCAAAGTTCCTCTCCAATTTTCCTGGAGCCCCTTTAGGCACTGGAAGGGGCTCTGTGGTCTCCCTGGAGTCATGTAAAGTAAAAGGGGAAAGGCCCTGCCATGAGAACAGCCTCAGTCCTAGAAAGCATGTGGAGTATGATCACCATTTAAATATTTAATGAGACTTATATCCAGAGTATATCCACATGGCAACATTTCAAGTACCTAAATATATAATGCACATCAGGACACCATGGAATTTTTCCTTCCTGGTCAATGTTTAACCCCCAGGGAGCAGGTTGAGGGGTAAGGGTTGATCCAGGGTTGCTGTGGAAAGGTTCATCTTGCAAGTCAAGTCTCTGTTTCTCAGCACAATGAGCTGAGACCTGCAGCTCTAAGCCCAGAAGCAGCACCATGCTCTCTGCTGACCCAGTTTTTGCTGGGTGTCCTGGTTTACAGTGATTTTACAGTGAACACAGGTGGCCTGTGTTCACCCCATAACACCATCACAGCCATGTTACAGTAATGGCCTGCAATGAATAAAACACAGGACAAAAGCAGGACCAATAATTCTCCAGTACTGTAAATTTGTCACTTCCAGAACACAAAACATCTCCAGGGAGAAAGCAACAGCATCCACACAAACCACCAGGGAGCTCCCCAGGGAAAGTCCCAAGCATCTTAAAGAATAAGATGGTGCCATCCTATTCCTGCTGGGATTTCCACCAGGGGAGCAGGGAGTAGGGTCCCACACGTGGGTTCCATGCCTCTGCCTGCTCCCCTCCTGCTCTCTCAGTCCATGGAGTCCGTGGTCTGACTGGTTTGCAAACAGCTCCATGAGGAAGGTGTCCTGTCCTTGGCTCTGATGGACACTCAAGGGCCAACCTTCAGGGAGAGAGCAGGGCTCACCTGGGCAACAGGCAGAGGGGGCAAGCAAGGCAGCCAAGCAAACAGAGGCACAAAGAAGGAGTTTGTAGACTTTTAATCTCCTGGTATTATTATTTTTTGGGATGTGTGTACACAAGGGGGAGGGAAGCACACGAGGGATGTTTCTGGTGGGTGAGGTCCAAAGGCTGGAGGAGACAACAGACACAATGAAATGTGAGAACAAAGGGGATGTGCTTGTGGACAACTATTTTCCTCGACTCAAAGAGCAGAGCTGAGCTCCAGAAACAAGAGGGAAAGAACTGAGACGGGTCCAGATGGGGCATCTTCCCGTACTGTGGGACAGAGATGAAGTGTGAATGAGGCAACCTGAGGTTTCAAAGACCTGCTGAATAAGGGCACCTTTGGGAGCAGTGAGACCACGGGAGGTGAGATCCCAAGAGGGACGGGGAGAAACAGCAGCGACGGGGAAAGAAAAGCTGACAAAGGGGCTGGACGAGATGCAGAACAAGAACAGAAGGCTGGGATAACAAAGAGGAGGAGAACAGCTGGGTCCCTGAGAAGAAAAACTAAACCAGGAGAGGTCTGGGGGATAAAGGTGATGGGCAGAGAATACACTGGGTAGCAGGAGAGCACAGAACACAGAGTCATCTGCAGACTGAAGCATGAAAGGGAGAGAATATGTATTTCAGACAGTGTCAGGCCACTGAAGAGAGGCACGGCTGGGTCACGCTGCTATGAAGTGCTGGCAGGAGGAAAATCAGTCGCCAGCTTGAAGTTTATGCACTTGACTGGAGTTGGAGTGGATGGAGGAAGAGGATGGTGGGCGGAAGGCGACGGTCAAAGACGTGGAGTCAGATGAACTCCAGGTCTCTGGAGGAGGAGGAGACAGGAGCACAGCAGGGCTGGCTGTGCTTCAAGGACAGGCACAGTGGGTTCAGTCGTAGGGAAGAATTCAGAAGGACTTTTGTAGATTGCACCACGTAGTTCAGGGCATTGGTCTGCTAAGATCACAGCTGGCACGACAGAGAAGGCACTGGCTAAGAAACGAGATCAAAGGGAAGAAGTCACAGAAAGCAAACAGTGGAGCTAAACAACAATCCAAACAGTTTTAAGCACGAGACAGACAAATTAAGGGATGGAAGGATGGGACTGCCCGTGACAGCAACATCCAGGGCTTGGTGACCTGGAGAAATCCCTTTCAGTCCCATGACTCAAGTCAGACTGCAAGTACCTCAAAAACCCCTCAGCATCACAACAGAGAAAATTCTCCATTCTTCATGATTCCTGTCAGTTTTCCCACTGTTTGTGCTAACAGGGCTGCACAAAGGCTGTTAGTGACCAGGCCATGAGCACATGCCTGGAAAAGCATAAGCACAGCACCAAAACAGAGCCTCTGCTGTGAACCTCCTGCTGCCTCCCAGCAGGTGTCCTTCAGCCCAGGTGGCCAAGAAACCCAAAGCATGTTTTTGTTCAGTTTTAAAGCTCCACATGATCCTCAAGAGGGTTTATGGGTGTTGGTGTTGCTGGAGTGGAAGCAGACATGGTTGGAGAATGAAAGGCAATGTCCCAGCTGAGGCCCCAATAGCTCCCACTGCTCCCAACAAACAGCAATATCCTGGTGGAACTTCCCTTCATCAGCACCTTGGAGTAAAACCAGATTATTTCTTGTTCTAGAAATTCATAAAATCATAAAATTCCAGAACAATTAGGGTTGGAAGGAACCTCAAAGATCATTTTATTCCAACCCTCCAGCATTGGGTTTCCTATGCTCCCTGTAGGAAACAAAATCGAGAGGTGCTGGTTGTTCACCTCTAATGGAGAAGGAAACACCCAAATTGCAAAGCTAAAACTTCTGGACATGTTCCCACATTCACCTCCAGTCACGTAAATGATGGACCTTCTGTCCACTTCTGCATTTAAGCATGTTCCTACTAACACTAATTTTACAGAGATGAAAGGGGAAATGCCACCATTTTCTACGACCAGAAAAATGCACCTGCTCAATGCCTGTCCTCTACAAAGAGAGCAACAAGTTGCTTTGCTTCTTTCTCAGCCAAAAAATGCCCATTTCCCCCCAGTATTGGTGCAGCTTTTCTGAAGGATGTTTACAAAGTGTACAGGTCACCACTTTGCTGCTGTCAGAGGTGCCAGGGGGAGATGACGTCCTCCTCGGCCTCCCCAGCTCCCCAGATGCCAACTCAAGGAGAAATTGTGCCAAGGGCCTGCTGGAGAGATTTCCTCCCCCTGAGGACTCTATCTATCTATCTATCTGTCTATCTATCTATCTATCCATTGACACTTATGCACTGCCAGTTGAACATCTCTCGTTCCTCTTTCCTGGGCACCACCGTTATACCACTGAAGCTCAATACTCTCCTCACAAGCAGAGGAGGAAAAAAAACCCCAACAAGGTAAAAATAACCAGCCCACAAGCCTGACTGAAAACCCACCTACACAGTGGGAATTCTATCAGATGGCCGGGATCACACATCAGCAATACCTGCTCCCTCATTAAAGTCGCGAGAGGGTTTCGGCTTCGAGCTGAATAAACAAAAGGTCACTCGCACCCAGAGCAAACCCGACATGGCAGCTCCTATTTACACACCTCTTTTACATCCTGAGTGTTGCAGATCATGAGGGGAGATGGAGAGGGAGTATCCAAAGTGAAGGAGAATCTTTTTATGGAGAAGTGGGGGAAGAAAGCGAAGAAGAAGCTGTGGCTTTTTTCCCTGCAGAATTGTGAATAAGCGCAGGTGTTCTATATATGCAGTTGTATCTTTCAAAAAAAGAGCTTTAGAGAAATTAATTACATGTCAGAGCCTCTGACAGGTCTTTTAAGAATTGTGATACTTTTGAATGAAAACATTATACACTTAAAAAGAAATACCATGTAAATGTCTCCGAGATATTTACAGTCAGTGGAGTAATAGTAGGAGAGGATTCAGCTTTACCCGTGGTACGGTGGATGCTGAACACTCCGTGCTCCTCCCAGTGATGTCTCCTGCCCATACAGGACTTCAGAAACTCTGCTGCACAAGCACAGAACAGAGTTCAGGGCCAGGAATTGGCTGGGAACAGGTCCCAGGCTCTCCCGAAGTGCCTGTGCCACTTCCCTCTCCCTCTGGGTTCCATCCCTGAGCGCCCGGCTCCTCTCCACAGCCAGGACATCACACCACACACCTCCTCCTGCACTGCAGTGGGCAGCTGCACCTCTGGAGAGGACAATAAACAGGTGGCTTTCTGGATGATTGGTTTGTTGACTTTTTTCTTGGTTCCACCACCCCCCACTCTTTTTTTCTCTGTAGTCCTGACAAAACCCAGGACAGAACTTCCCATGGAGAAGGAGGTGGGGCAGCACCAGAGCCCACCAGAGCAATGCCAGGCTGGTCATTCACTGACTCAACAGTGCTGTTTTCCTATCAGATTCTGGAATTCCCCAATCCCTTGCATTCTAGGGGATCCTTGTTTTTTCACCATAATTTGGTAACTGGCAGGTGAAGTGACAAACATTTTCAGCTACCAGCAAATGGGGATGTATTTTACTGCTAAGTGTCTAATGGTATCTCTCTGAGTAAACCTGTGTTTCCATTACTTTACATTTCTATTTAGACCAAGGGTCTCTGAATTTTGCCCAGCACCATGATAAGAAAAACATTCAGAGTAATTGAAGCTTCCAGAACTGACAGAGTTGGAAAGGTGAAGGAAAGTACATTGTGAAACCATCCTCCCACTCTGCCCATCAGAAGTGCTGGTCCAGCCTATCAAAAAGATGTTAGACTTGAGGGTTCTGGTTTCAAAGCTATTGTCCCAAGAAAATCTTACAAGGAAATCATATCTCCCTGCAGTTCCCTGAGATTTTCCTATCATGGATGGTGAGCACATGAGAAAAAGGTCAAAAGAAGGAGAAATAGGAAACAAAGCAGTGGGACACCTAAAACCCTTCAAGAAGGTAGGATCTGATCGAGCCAACGTTAGCTGAGAATAGGTTCAGGTATAAATACAGATAAAAGCCTCCAATTAGGAATAAATCTGGGGGTGGGAAATAAAGTTGTAAAAAAAAGAGTTTGCAGAGAAAATGGAAAACACAAACCCATGAAAAGAAGAAACAGTTTCAGAAGTAGTGTGTTCCCAGAAGGTGTAAAGGATGGATGAGTTGTTAATATTCATAGCAAGCCTCCACTTTTCCTCAGCTGAAAGCAGATGCAACAATTACTGCAGAGCCCAAGCCCCAACTCCACCAGACCCTCAGATATGACATTAAGAACATACTATTTAAAGCCAACTCTGAAATAAATGACAGTTTCTGACCTTACTCTGGGAGGACATAAGGTGTGAGTGTTTCAAGACCTGTCACAAACAACTTCAAGGAAAAAGGAAGGAAGTGAACAAAATTACAGCCTTCCTGACAAAGCACACGTTAAATACCGAAGGAGCTTTCTCTGTAAATGTATTCTCAGACATCAAGAGCAGCAGTGTATCATAAAGGGAAAAAGGTGGCAATTAAAATCCTGGAGAAGCTGAAACGCATGAGGGAACGGCTGAAATATGGAGCATTCAGCATAATACTGCCCTGTGTTAGGGAAGGGAGAGCTGCTACACCCAAAGGAGCAGAGACGCAAAATGCAAAATAAGAAAGGGAAGAATCAGTGAAGAATTACTGGAGAGAGGGGGAACCTTGTGGGGAAAAAAACAAGTTCAAGTTCTCCATGGAGGACAGAGAGATTGAGAAAACTGGAGGGGAAAGGACAGCGTGAGGCCAAAACCAAAGGAGATTGGCCTTGGATGAGCACAACTCCACACCACATCCCCAGGGACCTGTTAGAACCTTGGTGATTCAGGTAAGGAAGAAACAAATATCCCTTTTTGCCAAACATGGGATGAATTACACATGGGGCAGGGTGACTATTCCCCTGGGAATAAAAAGGGTGAGGAAACACAGGAGCCCAGGTGGATCCAAGAGGGTTTCACCTGATTTTAGGGTTCAGAAGCATAAAGAGAATTCCTGGTTACCATGAGCAAGGGAGGATGATTAAGAAGAGTTGCTGTGTTTCTTTTTGGTCATCCTCTCATATTTTATAGAAGTGGAAGGAAATGAAGCACTAATCAGTGTCACCAGCTGCACTGGGAAAGTGAGGGGGAGATTTCCATCTCCTGAAAATGAGAGAGAATACAGACCAAAGTCTGCACTTAGTTGTGACAGCCAAAAGTAAAAACATTTCTCATTACCAGAATCACAGAAACACAGGATGGTTTGGGTTGGAAGGGACCCTAAAGCCCATCTCATTCCACCCCCTGACATGGGCAGGGACAGCTTCCACTGGCCCAGGTGGCTCCAAGCCCCATCCAGCCTGGCCTTGGACACTTCCAGGGATGGGGCAGCCACAGCTTCTCTGGGCAACCTGTGCCAGGGCCTCCCCACCCTCACAGGGGAAATTTCCTCCTAACAACTAATCTAAATCCCCCCTCTGTCAGTTTAAAGCCATTCCCCTTGTCCTATCTCCCCATCTCCATCTCTTTTCAAAGCTCCCTTTGAGCACCAAAGATGGCCAAGGACAGCCCATAATGCTGCTTTCTGCCTTTCCTCCTTAAAAGCAACTGTATTCCAAGCATGTCATTTTCACTCAATCTCTGGATATAAAGTTAAGATAAATCAGAAATGTTAAGGGCCTGGATTTCTGAGAAAATTAGGCTGGAACGATGAAAAACTCCAACTCTCATAAATCTGCAAACGTTGAAAATTCAGCACGATCCTGGGGTATTAACCTTACAAAAACACTTTGGAGGACTCTCCAAAGATAATTATACACCAGTGTGGTCTAAAATAACAAAAGCCATTACAGAATGGTTTGGGATGGAGATTTCTTGATGGGCAGAATTGCTTCACTGAAATGAACTTATTACCCAAATTCTCTTTCTTCTGCAGTATTTACAGGTCCATTGACAAGGCAGCATCAGAAAAGCTTAACAAACTCTTCCTATGAACCTCATCAGGAAATATGAGAGACCAAGGTCAAGTGCAGTAAGATTACAGAAGCTGATGAAGAAAGGGGATGTTTCACAGTCCCTCACACACTGGATTTATCAAATAACTCAGCTGAGAAAGGGTGTATAAAATTTTGTTTGAAGATATGGATTAATACAGGGCCAGAACAGCACGAGGAGATGGTTTTCACAGGGATATGATGAAGAAAAGACTTATTCCTAAACTTTATCATTACCTGTTTTTTTGATGTCTCAAGGTTTCTTATTAGAAATATTTTCTTCTTGTCCCCATTAAAAAAATGTTTAAAAAAACCCCACCAGGTTTAAAAGAAGAAAAGAAGGAAGAAAAGAGGAAATTCTTTTCTGTACAAATTTGTAATATATTAAAGTTTGGACTAAGGAGGGTAATTAAGCTGGTACCAGAGAAGAATATGAAAGCTCATCAGGATATTTGCAGTAACCCTAGTGGGGTAAACATTTCTCTTTTCTAATATCTTCAAATTAGAAATTTTATAGGAAAAAAGAAATTTTAACAAATCTCGTTTGTCTCTTATTAGCAATTAGCCAACGTGGAGTCAGGATAAAAAGTGTTAATTTCTAAAGTACACATAATTGTCATAAAAGCAGAGATAGGAAACCAAACTGTGCCTTAGGCACAGGCAGGAATGAAGCTGGAGCAAGGGGAGGAAAGGTTTAGACAAAGAACTGGCCCAGGGACCTCTGCATGGACAATTCCTGCTCGTGGTGGGGACTGGGGGCTCCTGAGCCTGTCAGACCACAGTGCCCAGATGTGGTGGGTGGGAGCTCCCATGGGAAGAGCCAGGAGAGCTCTGCCCAATCCAGCTCCCCCCTGACCCTCCTCTCCAGGATGTTCATTCTGGCCACAGCACAGCTTGTGATTCACTGCAGAACAAGGAGCTGCTCACATGGAGAAGGATTTTCTTCCCTTACTGTGGGACACAGAATCCCAGAATGGTTTGGTTTGGAAGGGACTTTCAACCTCATCTAAACCAACCCCCTGCGATGTGCTAAACCATGGGCCACCAGCAGCTTCAAGGAACTAAGGGAATCAGACTGCCAGAAAAAGACAATGAGAAGAGATCTGGAAAACCTGTGACGGTGACATTCCACAGGGATGTGGAATCTTACATCCAAGTTCCTAGCCAGATGTTTTGAACATTCCTGAGCAACTTGAAGTTTTATACAGATTTTTCCTTTCTAGATACATATAAGTGACTACCCTGATAGCAGATGGGCCCTTCCATACAATTTCCTTTTCAAACTTCCAACTTCATGCAATTCCCACATATTCCTTGTGCTTGGAAAGGAAAGCCTGTGCTTTTATCTGCAGAGTACAAAGCTGGGGTTACTTCTGCTCATTGGCTTTTGCTTTTAAAACCTTGAATTACACAAGTAGGTAGCAACTCCTAAATCCATCACCACCATCACTTTTCCCAGACACCACCTCGGTGTGTGCCAGGCAAGGCACGTCTAAAAGTGACTTACTTGGGGAAACCATGTGATACCTACTGACTTAGGCATATTTTCCTGAGTACTTTCCTACAGCTGACACAGTTGGACCACAAATTTCCCAGGTAAAACAGCTTCCCAGTCTCATCCGTGATGTGCATCCGAAGAAGTGAATGCTTCTGACTAAAAAGGGATTCAGGGTAGGTAGGAAAAGGAAATGATCAAAACACTTATCACACCCAGAAAAGAACTTATTAGGCCTGATAAGGAGTTGGAATTGATGACAATTATAAGATACCATCCATTTTTAGCTAGTAATTCAGAAAATGGATGAATTATTTGAAGAATAATATGTGATCATTTATTTAAAGACTTACACCAGTGTATATGGTGGAGGGAGCAGAGCTGAGCTCGTAGGAACACTTTAACATTTACATTTCTGGAGGGTTATCCCTTTCCACTTAAATGCAGAGATTTAATAGCACTGGATTCAGTTTTAGGGCCCTGATATAAAACACCAGGCCATTTTCTAAGGCTGTTTTATACACAGCTTCCTTTTCCTTTACTTTCCTATTCACGTTTAATAAATCCACCAACATTTTGCCTTTGAGAACTGGTTCATTTATTTAAAATTCCCAAAAAATCCCATCCCCACTCCACATGCCTTAGCAGTTCACCAGATTAGATGGAAGCATCAATTAAGTCTAAAGCCATGGCTCTTAATTTTACTTGGAAAGATTTTGGGTTCCGCCAAACGCCGGAGGCGATTTCTGAAGGCATTAAAAGAGACTGCAGCTCCTAAGATATCGGTCCAAATCTCCATCCGTATCCAGGTAACAATCTGGAATGCTGATATTTAAGAGGAAAAATATCTGGACAGCTGCCCCAGCTCCCTGGGAAGCAATGTTTAGTTAAAGTCTTGGATATCACAGAAAGAAGATGTGGGGATGTCACACTGTGGCTGAAGCATTTTTTCAAGTGCTGAATTATTCACCCGTGAACCTCAGATGTGAAATCCAAATGCTCCGGTACTGCCCCAGCTTTAGACAATGGCTAATTCCTTTCTGTGCCACTGCAGGGTCTCTTCATCAGCTTTCTTTCATCTATAATCACAGCCAGGTCATGGATTATTAGTCATATTCAGTGCAGAATTCAAACCCTGCTACGCCAATCAGCCAGCCTGGGACTCCCGAAACGCTCCCCCGGCATTACCACCACAGCAAACCACAGTGCCACAGGATCCAACCACTCCCAGAGCGGCTTCCCAGGCACACAGGGAGGGACAAATGGCAGCAGCTGTTTGCCCAAGGCAGGAGGGACTAAGGGCTGAGCTGGGAAAGGACATGGAACAACCCTGGGCTGCTGTGGCTCTGCCCGAACATCCCACCAGCAGTGCTGGGCACGGCACAAACCATGGAATGGTTTGGGTTGGAAGGGACCATAAAGATCAGCTTGTTCC